>NW_019280453.1:152693-228154 GCF_000648695.1 Onthophagus taurus | reverse complement strand
GTTTTTTATTCTAACTTTTTTGTTTTTTGAGATAAATTCATTAAGTTTGGACTCATTTTAAAGGTTTTTTAATGAAGATGACAAATATGTCAAAATTGACGTTGACGTTTCAAACCGGAAGTGATTTTATTTCCATTAATATTAAAGTTAAATATGTCGAGTTTGGACTCATTTTAAAGGATTTTTTATGAAGTTGACAAATATGTCAAAATTAAAAGTTAAAAGTTCGAACTTTTTGGTTTTTTGAGATAAATGCGTCAAGTTTGGACACAATTTAAAGGTTATTTTATGAAGATTACGAATATAATAATAAAATTAAAGTTAACATTGATAACTGAAAGTTTTGAGAAAGATTTGAGTATCATCTGATTGAGTTAGGTTGGCTTTGTTGTCCGAAACATTTTCTTCCATCTCCTTTCATTCTCGGACTTTTATCCGATTTTTATGCCAAAAAGGCCAATTTCAGAAATATTTAAAAAATTGATAAATATGTTAAAAAATTTTATAGAATATGACGTTTAGGTTCCTAAAGAACATTTTTTGTCAGAAATACTTTTTCTCATCTCTTTTCAATCTTGAATTTTTTCCGATTATTCATTGTCATAAATGCCAACTTTAGATATATTATGTTCCTTTTTTATCCAGTTTTAGTTAGTATAACTGATCAATGTGTCAAAAGTCAAAATTTTTTATGGAATTCGTTTCTCACGTTCATAAAGAACAAATTCTTTTATAACCAGATATAACCCTTCTTTTTAACTTATGAGTCCATGAATCCACCAAAAAGGGGGTTCAAACATTTTTTCTTGCTACATTTTCTTTGTTACACGCTCCTCTTCTTATTATAGTTAGTCGTTTTGACATTAGTGTCGTAATGCCCCGTTAGTGTTTCCCGAACAAGAACAACAATAAGAAAAGAAGACGACGACACAAAGAGCATTATTTATAACTGACCTGAGTGCTCTCTCTCTTTTTTTTTTGTCTTTGTAAGATGAGAGTAGCTGAACAGAGAACAAACAGAGAAAATCTGCTGATTTTGCAAAATTTGTTCTTACTTTTTCTTGGATTTGAACTAGTTTTTGCTTTCTCTTATTTTTGCAAAAAATTTTGCCTGCTTATTTTGAAATTACTTATGATTTTCAATAAAATCCTTTCAGATCTTTGGCTGTATTGGTTAGGTTAAGATGATTTTTGCTGCCTTATGGCTTTTTAACCAGTCCATGTTATCTCCTTGTATTGCAAAAATTGTTTCAGACTTCTCTTATTTTTGGAAATATTGATCTTGTTCTCCCTCCACTTTTGAAAAACGTTTTTTTGCGAAATATTTCTGACTTTGCTCTCTCTGTTGACTATTGAAAATGAATCCTTTGGAGCATGAGTTTTCCAGTAAAGCGCAAACAGTTTTAATATTTCATGGTTTTCCCAAAAGTTGCTTCTCAGCCTTTCTTTCTGCTAACATTGAAAAATCTTTTGGAAACACGTACCTTGGGTCATCTAGCTGGGTTGTATTATTGATTTTTAAACACAACCCGTATTTTGTGCTCCTTTTGGAAAAGTGATGCCTCCTCATTCTTAATTTTGGCAAAGTCTTCTGTGGCAACTATTTTGTCACCTAAGAATTCACAACCGTGGATACTCTTGTAGCAGAAGGATCGATTTGCTGCATAACTTTTATATTAATCGTTATTAATATTATCGAAGAAATTAACAATATTTATTGTTTCCTGAATATATATTACTCGTTTTTTCGAACCTCCAACTCTTGAGTGATTTGAATACTCCGTTTAAAGCAAATGTCCAGGCGAGCTCGATTTAATTAGATGCATGAAGTAACTTTAATAGGACAAGGTAACTTGTGGTGTTACAATTGATGCAATATTGGATAACACATGCTGTAATATCTCGGTCTCAAGCAACCTCGACTTAGTTACTACAGAAAATATGTTGTAGCTTTATTAAGTCACTCTGTTAGAGTTAGTAAAATCGCTAATACAAAGATCGAATTATTTCTTTTATCTCTTGTAGACTTAATTTAATATTTATGCACTTTCTTTTTACTTTTAGGCTTTTTCTTTTAAATTATAGCAAAATTAAACATTATTAACTGATACCATGTTAAATACAAAAAATTCGTTATAAGTGGATACATTAATTTAATTACTGAATAATAAATTATTTACCACAGTGTAGGGTCACGTTTAGCATCTGCAGATCCATTGCACTCGTAAGGCAAATCTAATTGGGAAAAAAGTGGAAACAGCACTTGAATTCCTCCTATTGAGTTGAGCGTGCTGTGGATGGAATGGGTTATCACAGCTTTCACGTCCTAACAAAAACAAGAATTAATAAAATTAAGAGATTTCCCCATTTATTTTAATTTCACCTGTAACATGAGAGCATGTGGAGTGTGGACGAAGTAAGAAATATTTCCCTTCGGGGCTGATTGTAGACAAAGCTGGCTATCAGTGGCTACGGGGTTGTACATAAAAACGATCGCGCTAGAAAGCTTTCCATCGTAGAGCACCTAAAAAATAGGGAGCGATAAAATTTTGTACTTTTTTATTCATAAACGGATTTTTTGTTGGTTGGTATCATAAATATTCCGGGTAAATTAAACGGGTTTGATCAGAACGATTATATCGAGGTAAACCTGTAAATGGAAATTTTTAAAATTGACATAAAGGGAGTTCGGATAACAACAAAAATCGGGGCAAAATTCAAAAATGGAAAAAAAAAATAGGGACCAATCTTGCACAATGCACGCCGCGCCTGGATTATTAAAGCTTTCCCAGTTATATCCGGGAAAAATCGTCCGCTTTGGAAATTAACACGGGATTTTTGTAGATAATCGCATTTGTTCGGGCGTGAAGCTCGATATACGCTAAAATAAACAGCCAAAAATCGACCTCCCACACACTCAACCTAAACCCCCAACCCCACTCACAATATTTCGATACACAGCTTTATAGAAATTTAAACCAAAAAATACTTTATCTATTAAAACATAAAATTATCTACATAAAATGTACATTGTATTAATTTAATTATCGTACCCAACATCATTGTGATATACAGTACTGTGATATTGGTTGCATACTTGCAATGATGACGTCGGGTACGATAATTAATTAACACACTGTATATACAGGTGTCTCACGTAATTGCTTCGTTAGAACTTTTTCAGGTTCCACAATTCGTACAGTTTTGAAATTTTAGTAGCATGAAGAATTGTTTATTCGGAACTTTCGATCTAAAATATTTTCAAGATGGCTGCCACTTCCGGTCTACCGGAAGTAGACCATAACTTCGTCATTTTAAACGGAATGCTGTAGTTTTTATTACACCTTTTAATTGTACGTAAAAAAATATGTTGGCTTTCATAAAAGCTATTGGTATGTAACGTTTTTCGTTTTCGAGTTATTTTGATTTTAAGTTTTTTTTTGCAAATTTCACCATGCTCTTTAAAACCCCATATCCCAGCCAACGTTCATTCAAAAAAGCTCTAATTTGGCACGATTACTCTTTAGATGCTGTCAAATAGATCATCATTTATTGTATCAGAGTATCTTATACAGGGTGGTCAAAAATTGTATTACCGTTTCTCCATATTCAACCGCAAGAAAGTCGAAAATTTTAAATGGAACACCCCATATTTTATTAGCCTACCCGAAAGGGCGTTTAATTCGCTACAATTTATCTACAAACATTCCTATACATATTTAATGTAGTTTCTCTCATATTCGAGAATTTATCAAAACATGCAGAAAATGCAGGAAACCGTTTGTATTTTAATTAGAAGGCCATGACATTTTGACAGTTTTTCGAAAAGAATTGTATCTCAAAAACGAATTGAGATATAACGATGAGATAAGGATTAAATGTGCCATAAATAATTCCATAACTTTCGTTGTTACGATATTTATACTCAACTTGGTTATTAAAAAATGAAATTAAAAAAATCGTATCTCAAAAACGAATTGAGATATAACGATGAGATAAGGATTAAATTAAAGGGAATTTAATCAAGATTAAATGTGGCATAAATAATTTTTTATTCTCCATAACTTTCGTTGTTACGATATTTATATTCAACTTGGTTATTAAAAAATTAAATTAAAAAAATCGTATCTCAAAAACGAATTGAGATAATAACAATGAGATAGGGATTAAATTAAAGGGAATTTAATCAAGGTTAAATGTGGCATAAATAATTTTTTATTCTCCATAACTTTCGTTGTTACGATATTTACATCCAACTTGGTTATTAAAATGTTAAAACATGAAATTAAAAGAATCGTATCTCAAAAACGGATTGAGATATAACGATGAGATAAGGATTAAATTAAAGGGAATTTAATCAACGTACATATATTAGATTGAGGGATTTAAATAGATAAATTAGTCTTCGAAATGCGAAATGAACCTTAGAGACAAAAATGTTTAAGTTTACTAAGTATAAAAAATAGAGCTGATTGTTTGTTGTTTATAATAATTTGTTGATGGATATTTTATTTTATCAATGTCTTTCTAATAAATTAGGCGTTGATATTTGTTTGATATTCAGTAAGTCCAAACCAATTTAATAACTTCTTAACTCTGTACAACTTGTTATTAATTTCTTTGCTTTAAAATTATATTAGGAGCGTGAATTACTAAATAAAAATAATAGTGAATATTTAGCTGTATCACCCAAAGATCTTTAAAAATTATATATAAAGGAAGCCTTTTTTATAAGTTTTCTATTTTATACGTCTTAAATAATAATACTCCATAATAATAATTAGCTTTATCGCCCAACCATGCATTTGATATAAATAATAAATAAAAATATATAATTATACAAGAGAAAAGAATTGAAAAAAATAATAAATAAGCAAATCGCGAGGCGCAGTTCAGACAAAAATATCCTTGTTCTTCCATCTGAACCTCAATTAGGTATATAAAAAAATTTAAAATAAATTATTAAATTAACATAAAATAAGAACAAAAAGATTCAATAATAAATCATATTATACGTTTTTAAAATTCTTTCTCGAACATGACGTCACCAGCCCACAGGATAGCTTTGTTTGAGAGATCTTTTAGCCATAACATTTACTTTAAATATAATAACCTGCCGGTAGAAATTAAAACTAATTAAGCTACTTTATGGCGTGGACCTCCCTTGCAATGAGTCCTTTTTTTGAATTGAATTGTTATGATGTTATGGAATTGATACGAAATTTTTCTTTTTCTTGCGGAATTAATTAGGCTTATGTAGGTTTTTAGTAATAATTTTAGGCCATTATTTCTACTGTTACCTTTAGTTCTGTTCATTTTCTTTTTAATCTTTTTAATTTGCAAGATTCAGTGTAAGAACAGAAAGTGTCATTGGCACTCATCTGAACTGCACCTTGAGGTTCTCCAATAATTAAGTATTTAGTTATTTGATAGGTTGTATTATAATAACATATGGATTATTTGTATTATTTTATTGGAGAATAAAGGCGGTTATTATTATTATTATTATTATTAATCATGCCAATGCAGATCTTTTCTGAATCAACGTTGGCTGAGATATAGGGTTTTAAAGAGCATGGTGAAATTTACCAGAAAAAGCTTAAAACCAAAATAACTCGGAAATAACTCTTTCTAATGATTCTAATGAACCAGTTACGTGAGACACCTGTATAATAGCAATTTGTGATTTCTACTAATAAAATAATAAAAAAAATATAAATAATAAAATTAAAAACGTGCTTACTATACGTGCATCTGAGATGTTCTGGGCCATGCTAGTACCACTCTGATCAATTTCACTCACCCTTTTGTGATTGTCGGGTAGATTCAAATGACATTCATTATCGAATCGAAATTGGCTCTAACAAATCGCAAAATAATTAGAATTTTTATTTAATGATTATTAAATTGTTTACCTTATATCCAGGACCTAGTCTGTGCATTGCGCAAATTTGATGCGTAGTTAAAGCTTCGCTAAACAAATAAATTGCCGACATTTGTCCACAAAAAACTCGTTCCTCATCCAGTTCCGGTGTAGCCCCAATAAAGCATTTGTCGAAAGGCTAAAATAAAAAAATTCAACATTTTTTTTTGGGGGAATTTGTTTTAAAATTAAAACGTGCACACGCGTGTTTGCACCGACTGTACCGGGTCGGGCTGTTAATGAAATAAAACAAACAGCAGAAAGTGGGCGCAAATATACGTTTCGCCCGAGGACACGTCGTGCTGCATTTTTTTACTGCAGTTTCGAATTCACGTTACCAATTAAACAAAAAAAAACAATGAACAGTAAAAAAAAGCTCCACGTTTGTACATTCGTTGTGTGTACTCACATCGTTTGTGGACACGAACCAGGCCATCTCTGTACTGGACGCTAATTGACCGTTGACTAAACATTTGATCTCACTCTTCGTCCACCTATTGTAAATGTACACCACTGCGAGCATGTACCACTATTTGAAATTAAAAAAAAATTAATTAAAACGAGATTTTAATCAAGTAGCAACTTTACCTTTCTTGGTTGAAACTCGTACTTTACGCAATGTTGAAATCCTTTACCCTTTATCTTCATCGATGTTAACACCAGACAATTTCCAACGAAATGGGCAGTGTACCCGACTCCTTTGCTTGTTTTAAAGCTGCAAAACAACGTTGATTAAAATTTACACAATATTGCATTACAGTAACTAGTTATTAAATAAACTTGATCCTCGATAAGATCTGACTCGCTTCATTATTAAATCAGGTAGCTAAGGAAACATAACCGGAAGCGCCTCCTCCGTTGATTAAACATAACTCGGCGTGCGAATGGAATATATATTTGAAACCGAGTGGGACAATGGAACTTAATTAACTACGTGCGGCTGCGATTCTAAACTCGCTCTCTATTTCGTGTTGAACACGAACCTAGGTAAATTAGTTAATTTAAAACTTTTTTTATTAATTTAGAGATATAACTATACTCCCAAAAGTGTGCCTTACCCATTGAAAGTAAGTACCCCTCCGGGTTGGGATTAGATACTTACCAATACAAATAGGGTTTCTCCCGTTCTATATTCACCGAATTGATGGGATCCAGTCTGAACCACGTGGTGAAGGTGAAACCGTTCTCGTACGGCCATTTCGCCAACGGGGGTAGCACAATCGCCTGGAAAACGATTCGAAACAAAAAAATAAAAATGATTCAACAACTAAATCGATCGATATGATTTCCTTCCAACTCTCTATATATAGGATATAAGTATTGTTCTTTTTTATAACATATTTGTACGAACCGGTTGAATAAATAATGTTGGAAAATATTGACTCTTGGAAGCTGAGGGAAAAGTTGGGAATTGCGAATCGCTGGAGGGTGGGTTTATCTGAAAAGATTAGAAAAATTGGAGTTGGTCAAGGGGAAAAGGATAGAAAATAACGATTTAAAAAAATTGGAAGTAGAAAATATCTATATAAGATAAAATATATGAGATAATAATACGTACAGATCCTTTTCTGCCAGGAAAACTAAAAAATACATCCGGTCCGCTTCTTTGGGGCATTTGACGGAGAACGTTTAGTAATTTAGCTGAATGTCGAGGCTGAAAATAAAATTGATTAAGTTAATAATTAAAAAAACTTGTTATAAAAATGATAAAATTATGTTTAAGAAGTAATATCTCAAGAACTAAGAGATATTTTCAAAAACGGTTGTTTTTATTGGAAAGCTTATAGTTTGTATTATTAACGCTGATAGTTTCATCATCATCGATTAAAACTACGATTTATTACGATTTTTTGAAAATGAGTGTACAAAAATTGATCACAGAAATAAGAAAATTATTGGCATGTTTAAAAGTTAATATCTCAAGAACTAAGAGATATTTTCAAAAACGGTTTCTTTTATAGGAAAGCTTATACTTTTTATTATTAATGCTGATAGTTTCATAATTTTTTATGAAAATTACGATTTATTATAATTTTTTGAAAATGATTGAAAAAAAATTCTTCATCAAAAAATAAGAAAAGTATTGTTTTGTTTAAAAGTTAATATCTCGAAAACTAAAAGATATTTAAAAAAACGGTTTCTTTCATTGGAAAGCTTATAGTTTGTATTATTAATGCTGATAGTTTCATCACGATTTATTAAAACTACAATTTATTACGATTTTTTGAAAATGAGAGCAAAACAATTGTTAACCAAGATATAAGAAAAAGTATTGTTATGTTTAAAAGTTAATATCTCAAGAACTAAAAGATATTTTGAAAAACGGTTTCCTTTATAGTAAAGGTTATACTTTTTATTATTAATGCTGATAGTTTCATAATTTTTTATGAAAACTACGATTTATTATAGTTTTTTGAAAATGAGTGTAGAAAAATTGTTCACCTAGAAATAAGAAAAAGTTTGTTATGTTTAAAGATTAATATCTCGAAAACTAAAAGATATTTTAAAAAACGGTTTCTTTTATTGGAAAGATTATAGTTTGTATTATTAATGGTGATAGTTTCATAATAATTTATTAAAACTACGATTTATTACGATTTTTTGAAAATGAGAGCAAAAAAATTGTTAACCAAGATATAAGAAAAAGTATTGTTATGTTTAAAAGTTAATATCTCAAGAACTAAGAGATATTTTCAAAACCGGTTTTCTTTATTGCAAAGCTTATAGTTTCTATTATTAATGCTGATAGTTTCATCATCATTGATTAAAACTACGAATTATTACGATTTTTTGAAAATGAGTGTAAAAAATTGATCACACAGAAATAAGAAAATTATTGGCATGTTTAAAATTTAATATTTCAGGAATTAAGAGATATTTTCAAAAACGGTTTCTTTTATTGAAAAGCTTATAGTTTGTATTATTAATGCTAATACTTTCATCACGATTTATTAAAACTACGATTTATTACGATTTTTTGAAAATGAGTGTAAAAAATTGATCACACAGAAATAAGAAAATTATTGGCATCTTTAAAACTTAATATCTCAAGAACTAAGAGATATTTTCAAAAACGGTTTCTTTTATTGGAAAGCTTATACTTTGTATTATTAATGCTGATAGTTTCATCACGATGTATTAAAACTACGATTTATTACGATTTTTTGAAAATGAGTGCAAAAAAATTGTTAACCAAGATATAAGTAAAAGTATTGTTATATTTAAAAGTTAATATCTCAAGAACTAAGAGATATTTTCAAAAACGGTTTTCTTTATTGGAAAGCTTATAGTTTGTATTATTAATGCTGATAGTTTCATCATCATTGATTAAAACTACGATTTATTATGATTTTTTGAAAGTGGGTGTACAAAAATTGATCACCTACACTGAGGGAAATTATTCTTAACTTTCAAGAATAAATTTCTTAGAAACAAGTACAAGATACTCTTAAAACAAAAATATTTCTTTGCTTTAAGAATAG
Source organism: Onthophagus taurus (assembly GCF_000648695.1). Lineage (NCBI taxonomy): Eukaryota > Metazoa > Arthropoda > Insecta > Coleoptera > Scarabaeidae > Onthophagus > Onthophagus taurus. The sequence continues at coordinate 218,749 of NW_019280453.1, read as the reverse complement.
AAATATTATCGAAGTATATCATATTGTTAGTATCGAAGAATATCAATTTTTTGTATCAAAAAATTCATTCTTGCGTCAATAATTTATAATACACCAAATGAAGAATTATACAAGATTGTTGTTACATGAATAAGTTTTTCTAAAAAGAAAGATACGTTATTCTCGTCTTAAGAAATCTATTCTCGATACGAAAATGGATTAAATTCAAGATTATTGATTTATTTTCACTAAGAATTCGTTTTTTTGAGAATCAAAAATATTTGTATACTTGCTTTGAGAATATGTGGTTTTTCTTCACTCAACAAAATGATCTTGATGAGCTTGAGCCAAGAGTAATAATCTTCATTCACGAATATATTTCTCTCAGTGTAGAAATAAGAAAAGTATTGGCATGTTTAAAAGTTAATATCTCAAGAACTAAGAGATATTTTCAAAAACGGTTTCTTTTATAGTAAAGGTTATACTTTTTATTATTAGTGCTGATAGTTTCATATTTTTTTATGAAAACTACGATTTATTATAATTTTTTGAAAATGAGTGTACAAAAATTGTTCATCTAGAAATAAGAAAAAATATTGTTATGTTTAAACATTAATATCTCGAAAACTAAAAGATATTTTAAAAAACGGATTCTTTTATTGGAAAGCTTATAGTTTGTATTATTAATGCTGATAGTTTTATCACGATTTATTAAAACTACGATTTATTACGATTTTTTGAAAATGAGTGCAAAAAAATTGTTAACCTAAGAAAAAAAAAGTATTATGTTTAAAAGTAAATATTTCAAGAACTAAGAAATATTTTCAAAAACGGTTTCTTTTATTGGAAAGCTTATACTTTTTATTATTAATGCTGATAATTTCATAAACGTTTCTTAAAACATCGATTTATTACGATTTTTTGAAAATAATTGAAAAAAAATTTTTCATCTAGAAATAAGAAAAGTATTGTTATGTTTAAAAGTTAATATCTCAAGAACTAAGAGATATTTTCAAAAACGGTTTCTTTTATTGGAAAGCTTATACTTTGTATTATTAATGCTGATAATTTTATAATCGTTTCTTAAAACATCGATTTATTACGATTTTTTGAAAATAATTGAAAAAAAATTTTTCATCTAGAAATAAGAAAAGTATTGTTATGTTTAAAAGTTAATATCTCAAGAACTAAGAGATATTTTCAAAAACGGATTCTTTTATTGGAAAGCTTATACTTTGTATTATTAATGCTGATAATTTTATAATCGTTTCTTAAAACATCGATTTATTACGATTTTTTGAAAATAATTGAAAAAAAAATTTTCATTAGAAATAAAAGTATTGTTATGTTTAAAAGTTAATATCTCAAGATTATTTTATTACTTGTTAAATTATTGTTTAAAGAAAATTTAAGAAAGAAAAAAATTCTTTTCCTTTTGTGAAAACAGTACAAGTACGAAAACTAAACTGTTTGTTCTCACAACGAGACCAAATGTAATCTACTGTCCCCCCAAACTTTTTAAGTAACAACATACGCTGTAACATGTCGAGTTTCCACAATTTCATATCCCGCAGTGTTTCTTCTCACCGACAAAGTTTACCTTACAAGAGATAGAACTTTGAGATCACGCTCACCGCTTTAAAATAAAACCAGAAAATTTACTACACACGTTTCCACAAGTTTCAAGTTGAAATTGTCACTTCTTTTTTTAATGCCAAAGTGATTAATGTTATTTTAAAAATTTCTTACCCATTTTCCATTAATTGCTTTCATGGCACCAAAAAGCAATTTGAGCTCCTTTACTGTGATACTATAACTAGCCAAAACGCCAAGCATTTCTATTAATAAATCTGGAAAAAAAATTAAATTACGATGATAAAATTACGTTGCGGGATAATTATAATAAATTAATGATAAACCTAATTAAATTCAAAGTTAGAGTAATTAGACCTCCAAAAAGCTTTAGCTAACCGAGTTTCGAGTAAACTTTTTGAGGGTTATCGATTTAACTTTCGGTTTAAATTGTATTTTATTTACTGGAATAAAATGTAATTAATTAAGAATTTGATTCGTGAAATTTTAGGAAATAATTTTATACAATTTCGTTATGTGAAATTTATTTATTAATAAATTTATGATTTATTTCCACATTTGGTTAAATCAATGACCCGAATGGAATTATCTCTCTAACATTTAAAAATAATCTCGTTGAGGAACAAATTTATCGATTGCCTCATAATTAATAATTTAATTTCCTCGACTTTGCGATATCTTATTTTAGTTCCCAAAGTGACCGTTAATTAGTATTTCAACGAAATTTCTTGGGGACTCCCCCAGGAAGCCACTTGTTCTGTTCTTTCCGTTTTTCTTCTCCACCACCAACCTTTTCCTGTCGTCTTAAATTAAAAGGAAACTCCCCGAGGGGGTCGCGTCGTCTTCTCGAGATCACAAGAGATTTGTCTTCTTTTTTTACTTTTATAGTCGAACGGTGAAGGTGGGAGCGAGAGAAAGAGGGGCGTGTGAAAAATGCGCATTCCTGTAAAGGGTGGAGACAAGCAAAACAGGGTAAGAAGAAATAGATACCTGCGACGACGACGTCCGCATTGCGAAGCCTTTTCAGGACGTGCTCGATCAGGCCAACATCGGTGCAAGCCTGTAAATTCCGCACGCTTTTCCGTAAAATCGCTATGAAGACACTCCATATTTCAGCCTGAAAAGAAAGAAAATAAATTAAATAGAAATATGGAATTTTTTAAAAGTATTTTTAGAAATTTTATGTCTATTATTTTATTTTTCAGTTTTATACAGTATCCAACAAATATTAATCTGAAACTGGACATTACTCTCCTCTATCAATTTATCCTCTATCAAAGTATGCAAAAAAAAACATATGCATACCATTTAAAATAACAATGTTGGTTGCCATAGCAACAAAACAAAAAAGAATACAAACAAGCAAATATTGCCAAAAAATGCGCCATTATTAATAAAGAAAATTGCATTTGAAACATTTTTCTTTAAAAGCACAAATGGCGAAGTTATTGGCTATATTCCAGATATTTGACACACCCTGTATATAAAAAAACATTTTATACAAAAGTATAAAATTTGCGTTATTCGTTGCTCATTTGTTTTCTGAAATAAAAACAATTGAATGCTGTCTTATTATGGCAAATAAAATATTAAACAAATTTTGTATAAAAAGTTTTTTTATAAAGTACATTATTAAATATATGTAGTCACCCTGTACATATTAAATATACAGGGTGAGTTATTAGTATCCCGGCGGAGAAATTTTAAAATCATTTTTATTTAATACTGATAATATCATTATGATCTATTACAACCACGATTTAATACGATTTTTTGAAAATGATTGAAAAAAAATTGTTGACCTAGAAAAAAAAAAGTATTGTTATGCTTAAAAGTTAATATCTCAAGTACTAAGAGATATTTTCAAAAACGGTTTCTTTTATTGGAAAGCTTATACTTTGTATTATTAATGCTGATAATTTCATAATCGTTTATGAAAAGATCGATTTATTACGATTTTTTGAAAATGATTGAAAAAAAATTGTTCATCAAAAAAAAAACATATGCATCCCATTTAAAATAACAATGTTGGTTGCCATAGCAACGAAACAAAAAACAAAACAAACAAGCAAATATCGCCAAAAAATGCGCCATTATTAATAAAGAAACTTGCATTTGAAACATTTCTCTTTAAAACCACAAATGGCGAAGTTATTGGCTATATTCCAGACATTTGACAAACCCTGCATATGTTGATAAGTATCAACTTTATAAAAAAACATTTTATACAAAAGTATAATATTTGCGTTATTCGTTGCTATCTTATTATGGCAAATAAAATATTAAACAAATTTTGTATACTTTTTTGTATGAACTTTTTGTATTTGGCAATTTTTTGCTAATTTACCTAGAAGTTAGGTTATTTGATTTTTGTCAATTTTAGTTACTTTTTCATAATGAAGGTATTAATTTTTATATATTATTTTAAAATAGACATTTCAAGCTTTAATTTAAGATATAAAATATTTTTTTATCTTCAAAAATAAAGTAACAAGACGTAAAATTAGAAAGTGATGTTTAATTTTACGTAAAATTATTCTCTCGTATACAGAGTGTTCCATTTAAGCGTAACGGAGAGTATGTAAATTTATTTAAATGAAACATCTTGTATATTTTATCATGTTAATTATTTCACAGCGTTCATAGTTCCTGAGATATTCAATTGTTCTTCCAAAATGTGCCCATTACAGGAGCTTTTTAAAAACGATGTAAAAACGACATTTTTTCCGATTTTGCCTTGAAACTACGTCAGACAATAGTCAAAGCCAGTAGGTAGCTGATAGTAATCAAAGATATTAGATACACTATACAGGTTGTTTATAAAGCTTAGTTTTTTTCTTAAGTTTTTTAAATGGAACACCCTGTATATTGTGTGCTAGTTGAATTGCTCATCAAGTTCCCTTTAATTAATGATAAGTATGTCATATGTCTAACTTTAATAGTTTTCCTGATATTTAGAATTTAAATTAAATTGTACTTAATCTTATATTCTGTCTATTTCTATCAGTTAAAAAACTTTCTAAAATAAAAATCGAAAAAAACTATAAAATTTAAGTCGAGCTCAGTGATCATCATATTGTGAGGCCTCGGCTTTAATTTAAGTGGGAAGTGTGTGATTTTATTTGATTAAGCCGAGGATCTAGAATAAGTATCATATTAATCTGAATCTGATCATCATATAGTAGCGCCTCGGCCGCAAGCGACCTCTGCTTTATGAGATAACGATCTTGTGACTAGTGATTAATATCATATCTATTTCAATTTTTGACCATCCTGTAAAGCGTTACAGCTAATTACGTTTAATTTGAAGCATAATGATACTAATTATCATCTTTGGTGTAATATTAGATACGACCATCTTGAAAATATTTTACAGATGGAATCAAAAGAAATAGGGTGACGTTGATTTTTTGGTAGACACTGTATAGAATGGTTCATTGAATTCAATTAAGATTGCTTGGTTCAATTCGAGTTTATTTCGTGCGCGAAGACTGATTTGGTCGGGATTAGCGAGTTGAAAAAGTTGGAAACGACGCCAGTGGATCGGCTTTCCAGTTTTTAATTTAAATTTAATTAAGCTGCCAATCTCTCCTCGCGGTAATGCCCTAATGCACCACCCCCCGTTCGAGCGTTCAGCAAAGCCCCATTTTTTTTAACTCATTCTCTTCCCTTTAAAACGCGGAAAACAACATGCAATTTTTTGTTTCAAGCCTTTTCAAGATAGATTGGTAATTATAAAACATTTTTCAATATAAATCTAAAAATTAATTACCTGTTTAATCTAAGCAGGATCTAATTAACTATCTAGTTAATTAAACGTTGACCATTAATCTTGATATATTACAATGTACTAATTATGTAATCAACAACGTCATTAAACCCTCATTATTACAACTATTAACTAATAAAGGTTTATTTGGGTTTCATTGATATATATTTGCAACAATAAAATTTGTTTTAAAGCACTCCAAAAATTCACATAAATTTTATTGAATGTGTAACTAAATTAATTGGTATTTGCTTTAAATTGTAGCAAATTTTCCATTGTGTATCTCCATTAAGAGTGGTTTATTATAAAATTTCAAATAAAATCGAGCTAATTCATTCGCGATTTTCTTTTTATATAAAAAAGAGATAAAATGTCGTAAAAAGTGGTGAATGTCAAAAACATTTCCGACAAACTTCGAGCATATAATAAAGCTCGTTTAGGTCTGGCGAACGAAAAGTTGGAAAATTAAAAGCTCTTTCTGTAAACAAACCCGTCGCCGAAACTTTTCGAAAAAAAGTCTTCTCGCTTGGAAAAACCACGCGTACCATTTTCAACAAATTTCCATCTAGTTTGGAACCGTCGATGTCGAAGAAAATTAACGCGACGACGTTTCTTCGACAACAATTTCGTTATATCATTTTATCTTTATTTAAATTTGATTTATTTTTTATCAAAAAGACAAAATGTAAGATGAAAGGCTCGTAAAAGCATATGAAACGAGAAAAGCAATCAAGCAATTTAGTCGCGCTAGTGGAGTTCCATTTTCTACTTCGAAACTGAAAAGCAAAAGGATTGCAATAGTAATGATCTCTCTGTGACTTCAAAGGTTTATTATTTAAATTCCGGGAAAGGTGTATTTTCCTTTTGCAACGCTGACATGTTTTCAAATTCAAATAAATGGAATGTATAGTTTAAACAAAAATGTAATGAAATGGATAAAATGGAAATTTTTAATTTTGGTGGATGCGCCGGGAAAAATAATTTAGCAAAATTAAAATTTTCATAGTTTAGAACTTTTTATTACTTTTATATAAACACTCATTATTAACTCACATATATGATTTAATATTTGAAATTACCGTTTTACCGATAGTATCTATAGTCCATACCACTAGACTCATCGTGTGAGTCATTCGTGTTTCTCATGGTATCGACTATACGTGAGTTACATTACATATATAATAATAATATAATAATAATAAACCTTCGTCAGAAAAGCGTATAATACATAACAAACAAAATAATAAAAAATACATGATGTAACATTACCGCTAGTCAATTAACAACATTAAGAACATCTTAAAACTACATCTACAATAAACGACGGCACAAATCCGGACGAGTAAGGCATGCGAGATAAGGCCTAAACTAGGTCATCAAAAGTGCTCAGACAGTACTCATCCACACTGTAGAATGCTCTCGCTAACAAGTAATTTCTGATCCTTGATTTAAAACTATTAATATCAAGTAATTTAATGGGATTAGGCAACAAATTAAAAAATTTAATTCCATAATAATTAGTGCCATCCCTAGCTCTTTCAGTGCGAGTATAATCAATCATGAGGTTATCATGGTGTCTGGTTCCATAATGATGGACCTCATCATGTCTTTTGAAATTCTGAAGATTTTTTTTAATGTAAAGGAGACAGTTAAATATGTAGATACAAGGTAGAGTTAAGATTTTTAACTCTACACATTTGGCTCTACAACACTCAGAGGATTTTAAATTCGAAATCACTCGGATACATCGTCTCTGAGCGCTAAACACCCGAGCAGCATGTGCAGAATGACCCCAAGCGAGAATGGCATATGATAAGTGAGCATGAAAATAACCCTATTTACTGTTTAATTTACTAGTTGTTCGTATTGCATGCTCTTCCCATGTAAGTTTACGATCTAAATGAACTCCTAGATATTTGACAGTAGGGTTATCAACATTATCACCTAGTGCGCGCAAAGAGAAGAGTAACCGCTGAGTCTTAGATTCATTTACGCTAAGCTGACTAGCTGAAAACCAGTCAAAAATGTAACCCTGAGATTCAACCACCTCACTAAAAAGATCCGGCAAATTATCACTTATATTCACAGTGGTTGTGTCATCAGACATTACATTACATAGAATACATATCGGGTAGGCGGACCAACCAACCTTGCACCGCGATCCTAAGGATCTATTGTACCCCGATAGATATCGTTATCAAATTTCACCGTGCAGTCCAATGCTCTTAACGAACATTAATACCTTGCTCGGCGAAAGGTCATTCAGATCTTTTGAGGAGATAAACTGCGACCCAAAAATCGAGAATCTGATACGGTTAACGGCAGGGCAGTGGCATAAAACCGTCTCTGCTTCCTCTGCACATAGTCGGCATTCAACATCGTCGGCTAAACCCAACAAGTTGAGGTGCGCTTTTAATCGGCAGTGCCCAGTAAAAACACCCATTAGAACTTTTATGCTACTACGGGCAAGTCCTAAAATATTCCCTGGTTTGACAGTGGCGATGTTAATAAACACCTTGGAATGTCTCATTCCAGGAGAGCTGGTCCACAGTAGGCGAAGTCTCTCTTCAGCCCACAGTCCAATCCTATATTTGGCCATCGCAAATGATACACCAACTGCTGGTTCCGGCCCCACAAACGCTTCAGCGCGGCCATCTCGTGCTAGCTTATCTGCCGCTTCATTGCCAGCAACACCAGAGTGACCCGGGACCCAGATCAGAGAGACTCTGTTATCACAACTCAGTGTGTTTAATGTTCTCTTACAATCATTAACCAGAGCCGACACCGTTTTCACGGCTTGCAGCGCCTGGAGAGCGGTTTGACTGTCTGAAAAAATTCGTACTGTCATGTTCTTCACCCCTCTTTCAAGAAGGATTTTAGCACCCATATCAATAGCAAATACTTCCGCCTGGAATACAGTACAGTACGTACCCAGGCTGTACGCTTACTTAATTCGAGGTGTCTGGCAGTATATTCCTGCTCCTACCCCTTCAGGCGTTTTTGATCCATCTGTGTACAAGGAAATGTCTGCCTGAACCAGAGAATTTTCATTTTCGATCCAGGACTGCCGCTCAGGCAGTACAATCTGGTATTGAGCATTAATCACTGATAGTGATACCGCGAAATCTGACGGCATTGATAGCACAGTATCAGTGCTTATAATGTCTTCCGCAGCCCATTGGTAGGACATGTCGGAACCGTTTTGAGCATATTGCTTAAATCTGTAAATGGTTGTTCTAGAAAGTTTTTACATGAGTTAGTGTAGCTACGAATATTTTACGCAAGGCTAAGTACGAATGTTTGAATGTCGAACTAACATTGAACCTAGAATCATTTGAGTTTAGCCGCACGTCTCTAAAGACGGCTAAACTCTAATGATTCTAGTTCCAGGTATAGGGTTTATTCTAGCTCTACACTTGCACTGTCATTAGAACTAACATTAGCTCTAGAAACATTTGGGGTTAGCCGAACGTCTCTTAAGACGACTAAACCCGAATGATTCTAGTTCTAGGTCTTGTGTTAGTTCTAGTGATAGTGCTAATGTAAAACTAGAACTAATAAGAACACCGAATAATTCTAGTTCTTGGTCTAGCGCTGGACAACAATTAAAACTAGAACTAACACTAGACCTAGAACTACAAAGTTTTGAGGACAGAACAAAATTTTGGAAGTTTTGAGGATAACATTTACACATATCCAGACGGTTTTTCTAAAAACTTTCGTATTTTAGAACTTTTTGTTACTTTTATATAAACACTCATTATTAACTCACATAAATGATTTAATATTTGAAATTACCGTTTTACCGACAATATCTATAGTTCATACCACCAGACTCACCGTGTGAGTCATTCATGTTTCTCGTGGTATCGACTATACAGCGTGTCCCGTATCTTCCGCATCAGAGCATTATACGATTGTACGATACATTATTCTGAAGCGATCTTTCTAATAAAATTTTTTCGAAATGTTTATAATAACCGCACGGGAACTGTTTCGTGCGGTTATTATAAACATTTCGAAAAAAATTTATTAGAAAGATCGCTTCAGAATAATGTATTCTACAATCGTATAATGCTCTGATGCGGAAGATACGGGACACGCTGTATATATACGTGAGTTAGTGTAGCTACGAATATTTTACATAAAAGAAGAAGAAAAAAAATATTATCAGTATCACATTCCAATTAAAATAGTTGAATTTAAATTAAATTGAGTAAAGTAAAGTTTGATTTAATCTCATTTCCCAATGAATAAATCCGTAGATCTCTTGGACAAGAATTAAGCGGTAACCTAGGTGATGGAAGAGCCGAAAGCAAATCAGGTGTAAAGCCCAATGGGACGGGAATTGAACAATGAGAACGACGGCGTTAACGTTACAAGTTTCACTTTACGCGGTCCATTGGTCCGTTAACTCGCCACCAGAGAGAAACTTGCCACCCCTATAACGTCGCGCAGCCCTACAATAATGCAAAGTTCTGGTCGCACTTTGAACAACGATGTAATTCAACCTTTACTACCTCGACATCAACTTCAATAACCTCCATCACTTCAATAGTAGGTTAAAATGAAATTGCTTAATATCACTTAATGGGGGAGTTCAATTTCAGTTCTTTCGTGGTTATAAAAATGCAAACAATTTCGGAAAATCTTCGGAGAAAAATGAAAGAAAAACGGAAACGTTTAGAATATTCGAATAAAATTCGAACCCCCCAAAGTATTTGTATAAAAACGAAATTTACATAGCATTATAATATAATATCGATATATTTTAAAGTCAAATTTTGAACGATTTGAATAATAATTAAAATGGTATGTCTAGTTACAATATTATTATTACCTATGTAACAATTTTCACGACCATTAAGCTGTTGGAAAATTTAATTCCGTTGGTTCCAAATGCCATCGGCGTTTTATTACATTACCATTTGCGCCGTAGGGGCCAATAAATTTACCGATGCGTTAACGTTACCTACTCGTAACGTTGATGCATCTAAACTTAGTTTCAACACCAAAATTGATCTATAAATGCGTAAACTGGTAATGGGGTGTAATCTGATTGTGCAAAATGTCCGAACTATCATAATCGTATACAGGTATTTGAGTTCTATTAAATCCAAAACTATTTAGTAATTTTGATTTAAGTTACGTAATTACTACTGTACTTACACTGTCCTATATAAAATGCCACATAGCTTAATAGTACAGAGGCATTGGGTAGTTTTGCAAAGGAAAAGTTTTGCTAGGAAAAAGGTGACGTCCTTATGATAACCCTGAATTTTCAGCCGTCTTAAGAGACTAAACCCGAATGATTCTAGTTCTAGGTATTGTGTTAACACTCATCATTAACTCACATAAATGATTTAATATTTGAAATTACCGTTTACCGATAGTATCTATAGTCCATACCACTAGACTCACCGTCTGCGTCATTCGTGTTTCTCGTGGTATCGACTATACGTGAGTTAGTGCAGCTACGAATATTTTACGCACGGCTAAGTACGAATGTTTCTAGTTCTAGGTTTAGTGTTAGTTCTAGTTTTACACTAGCAGAGTTACTATGTAGAACTAACACTATACCTAGAACTAGAACCATTTGGGTTTAGCCGCACGTCTCTAAAGACGGCTAAACCCGAATGATTCTAGTTCTAGGTATAGTGTTAGTTCTAGCTCTACACTTGCACTGTCATTAGAACTAACATTGGACCTAGAAACATTTGGGTTTAGCCGAACGTCTCTTAAGACGGCTAAACCCGAATGATTCTAGTGCTAGGTCTTGTGTTAGTTGTAGTGATAGTGCTAATGTAAAACTAGAACTAATAAGAACTGGTGATTCTAGTTCTTGGTCCAGCGCTGGGCAACAATTAAAACTAGAACTAACACTAGACCTAGAACTACAAAGTTTTGAGGATAACATTTACACATATCCAGACTGTTTACCCATGGGTGCGTCACTGAGTGCTTTCTTGGCTGATCTCTTCCTCAATAAAATAGAAGAAGACATAATCTTAAGCAAAAAGAATCCATATCAACAAAACATCATCTTATGGACTCGTTATGTAGACGATATCCTGGTTTTGTAGAAACAAGAAAACCTGGATAAAATTAAGGAACTACACTAATACTTAAACAGCCTACGTGATAAATTAAACTTCATCATTGAAATCGAAAAACAATACTCCATACATTTCCTGGACTTGAGAGTAAATAAGAGGAATAAAAACATGGATTTTAACATTTATCGTAAGCCAACGCAGACAGATATCGTGATTCCCTATGACTCTTTGCAGTTTTAATGTCGTTTCAATGCCATCAGATTTGGCGGGATCACTATCGGTGATTAATGCTCGATATCAGATTGTACTGCCTAAGCGGCAGTCCTGGATTGAAAATGAAAATTCTCTGGTTCAGGCAGATATTTGAATGTTCACAAATGGATCAAAAACGCAGGAAGGGGTCGGAGCAGGAGCACGTCTCTAAATATGGCGAAACTCGAATGATTCTAGTTCTAGGTATAGTGTTAGTTCTAGTTTTACACTTGCACTGTCACTAGAACTAACACAGTACAACACATGATTTCGGGACTCAATTCTGATAATTGTTTATGAAAGTAGCCCCAAAAAGAAGAACTTCTGCATCATTCGTATGGTCATGGTACATCAAATAATAATTTAAAAATTAATTCATAAATTAATCCATTTGTGTACATTGTAGTTGATTTTCTCCAAAATTTCGCCCAATGTTTCATACGTTTCCTTCATAGTTGTGCTGAATTCCAATGGAATGGGCGGTTTTTTGTTCGTTTTGTGCAATAGCACAGCCTTCAAACTTGAAACTGAACCATCGATAAATAAACGCCAGTCGCCAGCGATATAATCCATTCCCAATTTTTTCACTAAACCTGGGATATCATGGGAGTAGGTGAACGTATTTGCTTCGTCAACGGAATAAAATTTCTGAAAATCAGTTTGGCGTTGTCGGTATGATGTTGGGCTGACATTTTGCTGTGTCAGTTTTCTGCTTTTCAAAAATGATGTCAACATTTCGGAGTTTTGTTGTGATAGTCCCATCTTAGCCACAATGTAATCCATTTCGATTTGTGTTAGCGGTTGTGGTCCATTTATTTCAATATCGGGTGTCCAATCAGCATCATTCAAATTGGTCGGATTGGTGAAAACGGTTTCGGCTTGCAGGGACACAGTATCCAGACTCAGAGGTTTAGGTGTATCGGTATCAGTAGCGCGTTTAACTGGAAGTGTGGCAGTAAAAGCAGCAAGGTATACTTTTGTTTTCAATTGTTTTCTGTTTAATCCATGACGAGAATTTATGCATGCGTAGCACCTGGATTCGTCATGTCCAGTTAGGTCTTCCTCCCAAATTACTGGCTTCATAAAAGAAAACTGTCCACCTTTTCCATGTATCCACATTATAAGGGTATTATAACAATTTTTGCACACTGTGTTCGGCGTAAAATTTGCACCACTTAAATCTGTTTCATCAAAATAATGACAATACGCTGTTTTGAATTCCTCAGTAAACAAATTTTTTACGAATGATGCAGAAGTTCTTCTTTTTGGGGATACTTTCATAAACAATTATCAGAATTGAGTCCCGAATCAATCACCTGAAAAATGTTGTACTGTGTAATATTAGACCTAGAAACATTTGGGTTAAGCCGTCTTAACAGACGAATGATTCTAGTTCTTGGTTTAACGCTGAATAACAGATAAAACTAGAACTAACACTAGACTTAGAAGCAGAAACTTGCTAGAAACTTTCTAGATCTAGGTCTAGTGATAGTTTATCTAGTATATCTTATGTTAACTAACCATTGTCACTACAATTAACATTAGACCTACAACTAGAAAAAGACATGTTGTATTTTATGTGGGTCAACGTAAATAATTTTAAGTGAAATTCACTGTATAAGTACATACATTTAATAAGTAAATTGAAGCGTAATCCTACAACAACAGTAATACATTAACCGTAGGGATTAAGTTTAATAACCCGTATGCTTGAATTTATCGGCCGTAAGTAACACGAATGCCATCTTCTAGTGGTTATCCTGCTCTTTCATGGGGTAAAACCCGGATCGCCGCAGCATCATCCCCCATTTGCAAGATGGGAAATATTTGATTTACTCAATTTCGAATCGTATATCACGTAAGGCGTTCGTGAAATATATACCTAGATGCTTATATAAGATGGTTTGGCAAGAAATTGCCTCTTACCTCAATTCGAAATATAGGGTAAGCCAGTGATTCTTAAACTTTTCCTAAGAGAAGTTCTCAAAAAGTTTCATTTCTTAATCTCTAATAGTTTTGGAGAAAAATTTTGACTATCATTAGAACTAACACTAGATGGAAGAATGTAGAAAATTATAATCGAAATCCATTTTACCAGTTTTTGTTAATAATTATAAAAAATAATATAAACTGACCGGCAAAAAAAACCGGCCACTAAAATTTTACCACAATTTTAAAGCTGGGTTTCTCGCGAACCACTCATTCGATTTTGATGATTCCTTTTTTGATCGAAAGTGTGAAAACAAGACAAACAAGCATACACAATCTAAGGTGGCACGCTAGGTAGCGTATGTCAGTTGTTTCGAATAGTAAATTAAATTTGTTTTCTTGTTTATGTGTCCTTGTTTTTACCGCATATTAGAACTGAGTACAGATGTTTACAATAATAAAGGACGTACGTAATTCTGTGATTCTAAGAAAATGTAAGTGCTTCTGTAAAACTGTTTCGGGTGCCCAGTTTTAGTTTTCAAGGTCAGTGATTTAAGGCGCCACTTTTAACAATGATTAAAATTCTGTATAGGCTTCTTTGGAAATTCCCAGCCACACCATCACAGAACCACCATCGAAACTTTCGCGTTTCATAATTGTATAGTCCACAAATCTCTCATTTCAACGTCTTCATATTCGCTCCTGACTATTGGGTGATAGTAGACAAAACCACTACTCATCCGTAAAAAGGACCTCCATTGCACTACTCATTCCTCTATTGCTCGATCTCCCAATTCATATGTAAGCGCGCAGATTGAAGACGCGCACGTCGATATCTAGGAAGCAGCCTCGGCCCTTTGGCAGCCTTCTTGCAGCCAGACCAGTTCTAGCAAGTTTTCAGCGAATGGTTCTCTCACTGACATCAACAACACGCACCATTTGAAGACGATGCTGAGCTTATGCAGCTGTCGTTCTACGATTGCTTAGAACAATAAAACGGTCATCAGCTACTATTGTCACTCATCTTGTTTTCACAGGCGATCGCTTTAAAATGCTGCATCTTCGTTAGTAACAGAGATAATAGAGTAAATAAAAAAAGAAAATGCTCAGAAAAGATTGGGCTACTGTTTGATTCTAGGTAATACCCTCTGCTGTAGCAGCTGCACCCCACAGGGTGTTACAAATTTCGAGAATAAAAGTTTTTCTCATTTTTCTCACCCCGTATATGCTCAAATTAAAATCTGAACGAAAATTTCTATCGCAGGATTATTACAGAAGAATCAACCTTTCCATCAAAAAAAGAATCATCAAAATCGAATGCGCGGTTCGCGAGAAAGCCAGCTTTGAAGTTGTGGCAAATTTATAGTGGCCGGTTTTTTTTGCCGGTCAGTTTATATTATAAAGTTTTTTTTCTATTTTCAAAGCTGATCTTTAATTAAATAATAAACATGAGTCTTACTAGTTTCGGCTAATAGCCATCTTCAGAGAACTTAGAACGTCCCAAGTTTTTAAAATGTTAACGTGGTAAATTATACTTTAAACATTTATATTTTAACTTGTAACTTTAAAGAATGTAAACTTGATATTTGATATTTTAATCTATTATTGTGTCCCAAAAACTAATCTCTGAAGATGGCTGACTAGCCGAAACTAGTAAGACTCATATTTATTATTTAATTAAAGATCAGTTTTGAAAGTAGAAAAAAAACTATTCCACCAGTGGTCCTTATTATTCCAATCATCTTCACCCAGTCCTCTCCTGTTCATCTCCACATTGATATCTTAGATTTTTCTTTCTTTCTGCTGGCACCCAGCTCCAAACATTAAGGGAGATTCTCTCTTAACTCATTTAGCGTAGCTATCCATACCACTTTAGTTGTTTATCATTCTTCTTCTTATTTCCTCATTTTCCATTCGATCTCAAAACATCATCTTTGCTGCTAGCAATATATTATACATATATTTCCTTGTTTTTAACGTTAGGTTATTATTCCACAAAATCGAATGCTTTGCCTTTTCGCTTCTTTCCTCCGCCAACTTTTCTCATTACATCTTTATTGTTCTTTCCGTATTCGTTTATAACTACCCCAAGGTATTCGTACTTGTCTACATGTTTTATTATGCCTGTGTCCAATTGTATGTAGTTTCTCGTTCCTCCAGTTAATATATATTTGGTCTTATTTTTCTTCATTTCCAAGCTCCATTTATTGTAGTCTTTTGCAAAAGCTATTTGGTCGTCCGCGAACAGCATGGTGTGTATGTGGCTGTCTCCTACCCATATTCTCATCGGGTTGCATTTTCTTTTCCAATGTTTTAGGGTTGAGTGGATATAGATCTTGAATATTGTAGGAGAGAGGCAGCATTCCTGTTTGACACCTTTTGTAGGAGACAAAGCATCAGTTGTGCTTCCATAAGTTCTGATAATGGCTGCATCTATCAGGGCAATCTATAATTTCTGTATTTATTAATGTATTTCCCTTCATTTTGACAGCTTCTTCTCAACTAGGTGTCTAAGCGTGAATGAACTATCTATCCTAGTTTTCAAAACTCTTCCATATAACCTTGTCATTGCCGAACTCCTTATTTCCTTTCTTGTATATGACCATTATTTGGGATTTTCTCAATATCAAAATAATGTTATTTTAGATAAATTTGATACGATTTTTGGTGTAAACTTTTTAACCAAAACAGATACAACGTAGATATTTCGATTTCGTTTGGTTAAAACGGGTTGTTCACGCGAATAGTCCCGCGGGATGTTCATCATAATAATTGACATAAACTTTAATTCGCTCCCAATAGAAACGGCGTGCATAGACCGTGACAATGACAGGTTGACAGTTGAAGAGCCCCCACGAGCTGGGGGTACCCTCGAACCCATTTGTTCTCGCCGGGCGACACCTGTGACACATGACATTGGCACGTGACTATCATAAATTTGGGACGATTCCCGCCCACGTGCCCCAACTTTAAACCCCAATTCAAATAAATCGCCCCCACACTTTTTTATAATCATATTATCGTTTAGTTTTATCTTTCCAATTTTGTTTCCTTACATTTATTTCTGCGAATTAACACGAAATAGGCAAAAATAAAATGTAAAAGACCATGAAAGTGGGACGTGTAAATACAATGTGGTTTGGGAAAAGGAAATTGGATCGTGGAGGGAGTTAACGAATACGCGGCAGGAGGAAATTAAAAGAGGAGCTTTAAATCATTTATCGCGTTCAGGAGGGGGTTGCAATTAATCATTCGAAAAAGTTGATAATGACCTAAACCGTGCTATTAATATTAATAGTTCGAAATTTTTTCAATAAAGTTAAATCAAATTTCATCCCCAGTAAAAAGCACTTGTTGTTTGACGAAGAGGACGATTTTTCAGCGCCCTACGCCGAAAGCTCGCTCGATACTTTGGTTTAAATTAACCCACCACATGTTTGTTATAGTTCCCGGGGGGTTTTATTTATTAAGCACAAAAAAGAAAATAAAACCAAAAAAAAGATAGCTTCTTTTTCTACATTTTAACATCTTCAATTAGCCTTATTTCATTATCCTCGACGACGGAAAGCTTTTCTCTGGAGAAATTCACCCTTAAATAATTCTGAGCATAATTTATAATAACTCGGGGAATTTATAAATGACGAATTCCAAGAACATACTGTACCTTATCCAGTTATTTCCGGCGGACAAAATAAGATAGCAACGGTTATATGTGTAGGGAATGAAGTTAATATTGGCTAAAAGATGAAATGAGACGGAAATGTTGAGAATACTAAAGAAAATGAATGTAAGGAGAACGAAGTTTTTCGTTCCTCACGTTTTTAATAATGTAGACCAAGATAATATCGTGGTATCTAGATGTATCGAGATATATTATAGCAAAATCGAGGGAGCACGAATTATTTATATTCTTTCCATTCGTGAAAATCAATAAAATTCAATATAAAGCCGGTTCGCGTGAGAGCAAACAATTTTAAATATTTTAAATCGAAGGGGAATATTTATGGCATTTCATTCGTCTTCATTTTATTTCGACCATATTTTCTAAAGTAACACGTAAGATACTTTATATAAAATTTCACTCAGTTATTTTATTTTATTTCAAATAAAATATACAGGGTGATTCTCAACCTATGTGCATTAAACTTGGCGATTTATTTCTCGAAACAAATAATGGGTGATAAAAGTTGTAGTAAAACATTTTTAATTTTATAGTTATATGCAACAACATCTAGATAAGGTACTTCCTGGAAGATGGATAGGTCGAAGTAGCTCATAGACCTGGCTCTCAATTTCAATCTTTCGATGTTAATACTGAGCAAGGATTGCGAAATCAGATGCAAACTGCTGCCGTACAATCTTTGCTTCCAGAAATCATCTTACACAGCAACACCAAACGATCTGATCTATTTAGAACTGGTACCACCATACTTATTTCATCTTCTGCTAAAAGTTGTTTAGATGCCTATACAAATGATGCATGGAGAAATTTGATCACACAATGTTGAGGAAAATGTTGAGAGCATCAAAAAGAATCAGATGAAACTCCGGCGAAAAAACGTCAGGCAGCCTTACTCCATTATTATTACCAAAGATATCAGCCAGCAACCTTAGGTTCTTTAACCGTAAGTCTTCACCAAAGATACGTACCACTCGGTTCTTCATCCCCTTCAGCATGTTAATCTTCATGTTTA
The DNA here is from genome assembly GCF_000648695.1 of Onthophagus taurus. Classification (NCBI taxonomy): domain Eukaryota; kingdom Metazoa; phylum Arthropoda; class Insecta; order Coleoptera; family Scarabaeidae; genus Onthophagus; species Onthophagus taurus. Next base: position 200,477 of record NW_019280453.1, on the reverse strand, counting down.
TGGGGTGGCAAGAATACTAATTAATGAATCTCCCCGAATAGGTCGATTTACGATACCAGTCCAACACAATCGTTTGATCAGAACCATGTATGACTAAGGAATCTAGAAAAGGGACAGAGTTGTTTTTTCCCCTTCCAAGGTAAACTGTATGTGGGGGTTATGTCCATTGAACGCAGTCAATGTGACATGTTGACAATCAAAAGGCAAAGCGCAAATGATGTCGTCGACATATTTGTATGGTATGACGGTATGACGTAGTCCATTACGATGGTGGCTAGGATAGGGCTAAGCCCATAAATGTATCAAACTTCTGCTTGTATACCTCACCATTGAAAGAGAACGTAGAGGAATCGAACAGAAAGGAATTTATGCGAAAAAACTGCTCCATACCAATCAGCGTATTCATCAACCGCCAATTCTCTCGATAACCACGCTCAATGGGATATTGGTGAAGAGCGACACAACATCTAAAGATGCCAAAATAAATCCTGGTGGTAAAACCAGGCCTCTGAGCTTTGTAGCGAAAATGAATGAATCCTGTATGTTATATTTGGTGCATTCCGAGAAGGCTTTTGATAAGACTTGAGCCAAAAAGGCCGACAAGGCGTATGTTGGGGATCCGATGAAGGAAATCCTTGTGAATCTTTGGAAGACTATAATATTTTGGGATAATACCATTGTGGCAGACCAATGTTCTATATACCTTCCTCGGAATGATCTCTTCATCTAAGAGACCCTTGCAGATGGAATTGGATTTTCCCTGGATGGTAGAAGATGGGTCAGATTTTAAAATCTGGTAAGTGTGTGGGTCCTCCAACAGTTGGAAAGATTTAAATATGGATTTGTTCATTACCAATGTGACTTGGCCCTTATCCGCAGGCAACACGAGGACGGGATCAGTACGCTGAGACCTCAGAAAAAGGTTGGTGTCATGAAAGAGCTTGAAAATTTTAAATTTGCTCTCCATCTTGTGCCATTGTTGTGGTGTGGTGTTTTCTACCTGGTTTATTGTCTGATTATGGGTTTTTATAGTTTTGCAACTGGCCGCATGTGCGGACATAACCTCTAACTTGTAAGTTTAGGTTAAGTTTTAATTGTAATGTGACAGTAAAGGAGGTTCTTTAATTCATCCCGAATTAATTCCTCTTTAAAATTCCACAACCGTTACCTTACTCAACCATTACAAAGTATGTAATGTAAACTATGGTTAGACTATGCATGATTACAAAATCAAGATTAAGTGCTATGCAGACTACGCCGTCCTCTTAGCTGATACTAAAGATGGCATACAGTGATTAACACAAGCATTTAACATTGCAGCTGAGGAAGTTAATACTAAACAAGGATTGCGAAATTAGGTACAAACTGCTGCCGAGACAATCCATCAACAACTTGGAACACTTACTTTGATGTCATTTTAAAATCTTATATGTATTCTTGATTTGAAAGTAAATTTTATGGATATTGCGTAATAACTCATTATTTGTCATGAGAAATAATTCCCCAAGTTATGCGTATAGGTTGAGAATCACCCTGTATAATAATGAAAGAAATTGAATATAATGATAATAGATTTCAATAGATGGCGTTCTACAATACGCCACGATTAAATAATTTCCGTTACGATATAGCGGTAGTAGTGAAAGTAATCATCACCACTCAATCATCAACCTAACCCTATCTCTCCTTCCAATTCGATTAAAACCCGTTTAGGATCCGTATTTCCCGAATTATCCATCATTTCGGATGATTTCAGAATGATGGGGGTAGACGGTCCATCAAGTTCGCGCACTGCACCTGCCGCAGAATTTACCACGATACATCGCCGATTAAACTCGGCGTGTAATTAACACCTTTAAGGTGAGAACGAGAATGGTTATATACAGGGTGAGTCAGAAAGAATGGGAAATCCGAATATCGGAGATACTAGACACCAAAATATGATGATTTCACTAGAACTAACACAAGACCTAGAACTAGAATCATTTAACTATGCGTCTCTTAACACGGCTAAACCTGAATGTTTCTAGTTCTTGGTCTAGTATTAGTTTTAGTGACAGTGCAAGTATAAAACTAGAACTAACACTATACTAGAGTCATTCGAGTTTAGCCGTGTTTTAAATGATTCTAGTTGTAGGTCTAGTGTTAGTTCTAGTTTTAGTTCAATAAATATGCAAAACGATGATTCACTGCCTCGGGGTTTTTACTATATGTTGCATTTTATGTGCGACGAAGTAAGTAGGTACGTCTTGGTTACTATGGAAATATATTTTTGTATATTGCATCTTAAGTGAAATAAATTAACTGTATAAACCGTTTCGGAATGAAAAAATATCGATTTAAAATGTAAACGATGTGTTATCGATGGTCTCCGAAATAATTGAGTTTGGCAACGCCATCGCCTTAGCCTCTTGGTGCTAATGAAATAATCCGAGTTCCGCGATGATTTAAATGCAAATCCGGGAGGGAAAGAGATGGTGGATAATAGAGAAGGACGCCAAACCGTTGCAATTATTACCAGGTCCGGCAGAGCAGCACAGCTGTTCGTCCTACGATAATAATTTCGGGCTGGGTTTATTATTCCCGCTTATTTTCGGACTATGGAGAGTTGAAGCAATAAAGAAGTCCTCTTGTTTACATTGTTCCTTTTGTTACATACATACAACAGGCATATGTTTTCAACTTGTAGTCTATTGTTCTAAACACAAATAAACGACCGTACTAATATGTAAATGCTAAGTCTAATTAACTTTCGTTGATTTGGGAAAGTTGAGGCAATGTTGTAACGTAAAATTTAAAAAGTAAATGAAAAAAAATTATTTAGTATTCACTGTTTCTCAACTCAATCCATAATTCAGTTAAGAGGTTATAAAATGTATACGAAGGACGTGTTATTACAGGTGGTGGTGCTAGAAGACAGAGCCCGGAAATTTCTCATGCGAATGTTGCTTCATTTACATAACGATCCCTTGCACGAATATAACAGTAAAATCGAAGCTCAATGTTTGAACGTGCCACTGATTCATGTTGAATCATATGCTATTAAAAGCATTGTTTGCTTTTATACCTAAATTCAATTATTGAAACATCCAGATACCAAAATACATTAATTAAATTTAATTTAAAAATAAATTAACCAACCTCAATATATATTTTATAAAGTGTATATATTATTTGTAAGTAAAATGTATGGGGGCAGATTAAACCAGATATATCAGCTGATTGAGTAAGCTATCTTGTTGTAGGGACAATCTCATCTTCTATTTTGTTTTTGTTTTTAAGATAACTTACTTATGCCTATTATAACTTGCTTCTGCGAATGATATTTAGCTGCTGCCCATGACAGTTTGAATTCTGTGACACTTCTGACTTTTTATTCTTATAATATGCTTTTGACAGCGATAATTTGTTTATGCTTCATAGCCGAGGTCGAGACACTACAATATATAGAATATTCTTAATCACGATGAAAAATCCTTTGAAATGAGTCCAAACACGACTATATTAGCTTCACAAATGAAAAAAAACAATCGAGGTACGATTAATTTCAAAATGGCGAGTGGCGAATTCGCAATTTCGATCAAAAATCCTTTGAAATGAGTCCAAACACGACTATATTAGCTTCATAAATGAAAAAAACAATCGAGGTACGATTAATTTCAAAATGGCGAGTGGCGAATTCGCAATTTCGATCAAAAATCCTTTGAAATGAGTCCAAACACGACTATATTAGTTTCAATAATGAAAAAACAATCGAGGTACGATTAATTTCAAAATGGTGGGTGGCGAATTCTTTATTTCGATCAAAAATCCTTTGAAATGAGTCCAAACACGACTATATTAGCTTCATAAATGAAAAAAACAATCGAGGTACGATTAATTTCAAAATGGCGAGTGGCGAATTCGCAATTTCGATCAAAAATCCTTTGAAATGAGTCCAAACACGACTATATTAGCTTCACAAATGGAAAAAAACAATCGAGGTACGATTAATTTCAAAATGGCGAGTGGCGAATTCGCAATTTCGATCAAAAATCCTTTGAAATGAGTCCAAACACGACTATATTAGCTTCATAAATGAAAAAAACAATCGAGGTACGATTAATTTCAAAATGGCGAGTGGCGAATTCGCAATTTCGATCAAAAATCCTTTGAAATGAGTCCAAACACGACTATATTAGCTTCATAAATGAAAAAAACAATCGAGGTACGATTAATTTCAAAATGGCGAGTGGCGAATTCGCAATTTCGATCAAAAATCCTTTGAAATGAGTCCAAACACGACTATGTTAGCTTCAAAAATACAATAAAATAATCGAGGTACGAAAATTTTCAAAATGGCGGATAATTCACTTTTTTTTCTTTTACTTTGGCAATTTTTATCATAAATTAGTCATGTTTGGACTCATTTTACAGGATTTTCCATTTTCTATAAAATGGTGTTAACAAAAATTGGGGAAAATGGCTATAATAGAAAGTAGCTCTTTCGGTAATTTCAAAATGGCGGATTAGAAATACTTAATTTCTATTTTTTAGTTTTTATCATAAATTTGTCATGTTTGAACACATTTCAAAGCATTTTTCATTTTTCTATAGGTTAAAATTTTTTGTAAGCAACTAATTTTTTTGGATAATTTCAAAATGGCCGATTATCAAAAATCCTTTGAAATGCGTTCAAACAAGACTATATTAGCTTCAAAAATGAAAAGAACAATCGAGATATGATTTATTTCGGTCAAAAATCCTTTGAAATGAGTCCAAACACGACTATATTAGCTTCAAAAGTAAAATAAAATAATCGAGGTACGAAAAATTTCAAAATGGCGGATAATTCACTTTTTTTTCTTTTACTTTGGCAATTTTTATCATAAATTAGTCATGTTTGGACTCATTTTACAGGATTTTCCATTTTCTATAAAATGGTGTTAACAAAAATTGGGGAAAATGGCTATAATAGAAAGTAGCTCTTTCGGTAATTTCAAAATGGCGGATTAGAAATACTTAATTTCTATTTTTTAGTTTTTATCATAAATTTGTCATGTTTGAACACATTTCAAAGCATTTTTCATTTTTCTATAGGTTAAAATTTTTTGTAAGCAACTAATTTTTTTGGATAATTTCAAAATGGCCGATTATCAAAAATCCTTTGAAATGCGTTCAAACAAGACTATATTAGCTTCAAAAATGAAAAGAACAATCGAGATATGATTTATTTCGGTCAAAAATCCTTTGAAATGAGTCCAAACACGACTATATTAGCTTCAAAAGTAAAATAAAATAATCGAGGTACGAAAAATTTCAAAATGGCGGATAATTCACTTTTTTTTCTTTTACTTTGGCAATTTTTATCATAAATTAGTCATGTTTGGACTCATTTTACAGGATTTTCCATTTTCTATAAAATGGTGTTAACAAAAATTGGGGAAAATGGCTATAATAGAAAGTAGCTCTTTCGGTAATTTCAAAATGGCGGATTAGAAATACTTAATTTCTATTTTTTAGTTTTTATCATAAATTTGTCATGTTTGAACACATTTCAAAGCATTTTTCATTTTTCTATAGGTTAAAATTTTTTGTAAGCAACTAATTTTTTTGGATAATTTCAAAATGGCCGATTATCAAAAATCCTTTGAAATGCGTTCAAACAAGACTATATTAGCTTCAAAAATGAAAAGAACAATCGAGATATGATTTATTTCGGTCAAAAATCCTTTGAAATGAGTCCAAACACGACTATATTAGCTTCAAAAGTAAAATAAAATAATCGAGGTACGAAAAATTTCAAAATGGCGGATAATTCACTTTTTTTTCTTTTACTTTGGCAATTTTTATCATAAATTAGTCATGTTTGGACTCATTTTACAGGATTTTCCATTTTCTATAAAATGGTGTTAACAAAAATTGGGGAAAATGGCTATAATAGAAAGTAGCTCTTTCGGTAATTTCAAAATGGCGGATTAGAAATACTTAATTTCTATTTTTTAGTTTTTATCATAAATTTGTCATGTTTGAACACATTTCAAAGCATTTTTCATTTTTATAACTTTTGTATAGGTTAAAATTTTTTCGTTAGCAACTAATTTTTTTGGATAATTTCAAAATGGCCGATTATCAAAAATCTTTTGAAATGCGTTCAAACACGACTATATTAGCTTCAAAAATGAAAAGAACAATCGAGATATGATTTATTTCGGTCAAAAACCCGTTGAAATGACTCCAAACACGACTATATTAGCTTCAAAAATAAAATAAAATAATCGAGGTACGAAAATTTTCAAAATGGCGGATAATTCACTTTTTTTCTTTTACTTTCGCAATTTGTATCATAAATTAGTCATGTTTGGACTCATTTTACAGGATTTTACATTTTCTATAAAATGGTGTTAACAAAAATCGGGGATAATGGTTTTAATAGAAAGTAATTTCAAAATGTTGGCAATTAAAAATACTTCATTTCTGAACTTTTGTTTGTTTGGACTCATTTCAAAGGATTTTTGATTCATTTTGAAATAAGTCATATCTTGATTTTTTTTTTCATTTTGAAGCTAATACAGCCGTGTTTTGACTCATTTCAGAGGATTTTTGATCGATATTGCGAATTCACCACCCGCCATTTTGAAATTAATCGTACCTCGATTGTTTTTTTTTTATTTTTGAAGCTAATATAGTCGTGTTTGGGCTCATTTTAAAAGATACTTGATCGAAAGTGCGAATTCGCCACTCGCCATTTTGAAATTAATCGTACCTCGATTGTTTTTTTTTTCATTTTTGAAGCTAATATAGTCGTGTTTGGACTCATTTCAAAAGATTTTTGATAGAGATAATGAATTTTCTTGGATATATGAAGTATATAAAGAAATTGTACAGAAATTCCTTTAATCTTAGTTTAAATAGAGTTCTAATAAATTACGTTGATGTTCGATTTCTAAATATATAATCTTTCAAGTTCATCAGGTTGGTTAAGATACTAAACCTGATTATTACAAAATGTGTAATTATCTTAAGCAATCGGTTAGTCTCTCGTATTTGTTGAACCGGAAGCGGATCCCATAGAGGGAATACCGATCAAAGCTCTTTATTATAACGAACCTTAGATAGCTAATCCACTTTACGGACCGAGGAACCCTTTCCGGGATTGACCCATATTGCGGCGCGATAGCGTCACATGTTTGAATTAATTAGCTAACCTCTTCCGGCTAGTAATCTCTCAACTACTCACTTGGTTAATTTTCTATTCTAAAACGAGCCGACTTAGTTAAATTATTAAAGTTGGGAAGTTACGATCATGAGAAAGTATTAAAACGTGTCGGTATCCATTTCGTTTTATTTAAATACGAAAGAAGTCGTTGTAAGTTTTACGAGAACGGCGAATTTAAACGGAAAATTAGAGTTTAATTAATTTTGGCTCACAACTTTCCAACGCGACCCCGACTTGATGAATATTATGATTGGGAAAATAATTGAATTGAGAGGGATTTCGCGAACATTAAGTACTAGTTTAAGAATTCTTTTTATTTTTTTATCACATTATTAAGTCTCGAGAACAATATGCTTTCGGCGAGGGCAGTACACAAATGAATTTTAATTGCGCACATAATTTGTACAGTAACTTCTCTAACTCCGTTAGCGCCCTCGACGTTGGAATAATGGACCCGGAAACTCTTCCTTATGTAGTTGTTGGCGTTGCATATTACATTTTGGATCATTTAATATTCAAATTAATTTTTTTTATTCATAGATTTCCTTAATGAATTTCTCGTAAAAATAAAATCTTATAAACCTCAAAAGTCGAGTTTGGAATTAAATTAGGAGATTTTAGAGGTTTCCTTGTAAATTGAAACGGCGGTGTTGCTTAAATTAACACAACAAGCTCACGAAACACGAGAGGCCCGTGTCATAGAAACTGGCAGCCACGTGCCGTAGTATTAATGAGACCACTTACAACCTCACCCCCTCCCGAAGTGCTATTCATCCCTTGGAACGTCTTCAACTTTGTAATCGCTATCTTTCCAGTCTTTTAACAAATTAGCTAAAAAAAGGAGAATAAAGCTGAAAATATTTTAGGGGAAGCTGAAAAGTGTTTTATTTATAACCAAGTGTGTGGATTTATTTTGTTGTTTTTTATGAAGGATTTATGGCGCGAGAGTATAAAAAGAAATCTGCTACGTAAGGTCGACGATAAAAGTTTAAACCTCGTAAAACGTGGCGAGTAAAAAATCAGGGATTCTGTATATTAGAAGGAAATGGACCAATGGGGAGGGCATTAAAACTTTTCACTCAACGGTCTTATCGACTTTCGAACAACGAACGGCCGTTATTTCATCCTTTATACTATCGAGAGTAATGGCTTTAAGGATATTTAACGAGATATCCATCGTTAGTATGTTTTTATATGTATTTAAGTATTAATAGGAATCGTACGTGACTTGGATGGACATGGAGAGTATTTCCTCCCGGATTTCCACGTCCTGTTTCCTTCTCCCCGTTCTCAATGGTAGTCAGATCGATTCGAAGTTCTCGGTTAACGACAACCGTCCAGGACTAAGCCAAAGTTGGCCGGTTGGAAATTGGTTTACAAAGGGGGACGTCGAGTGGCACCTTCTTGCGGAGATTAACCCGGACCAGATCTCCGGATTTACTGCATTATTTATGTCCCATAGTCGTCGGAAGAGGGCGCGACGTGCTCGTTCCACCGATAGATAACCGACTACTACTACTAGGACTACTAGTAACCGGCACGTGAACGTTTCTCCTCTCCACGTGTAATTAGTTTCCGTGAGGCGAGGATTTCGAAGAGAAAGGACTCCCGGATATTTACGCCCGGATATACGGGCTCGCTTTGAAGTCCCAATTTCCTAACGGAGTATTACCGGAAACGGGCCCCGATGGCTTTTTAAATTGAATACAAGTGAAATTGAATGCGGGCCAAGCCCTGAGAAGATCAGCCTTCGATCCGGTTTTCATTTGCGGCCTGAAAAGAGAGATTCCTCTAACATTGATAAAAAATTTTAAAGTATCAAATTGAAATTGATTACATTTTTATTTCAATTTGTCTAAATCAGGCCTCGACGTAACATCTCTGTTTTCCCTTTAAAAACACAAACGCTCGAGTCAACTTAATTAACCCTTATAAAGCGCGTTTTATTGCTTCTTCCTGAGCGAGACACAAGTAGATGTCTTTTCCACTACGTTCCTTTTAAGGGCGGAACTACGCCGGGACCATTCGTTTCCGTCATAAACTCGTAGACGATAAACACTAAAGAAACGTTTTTGATGGTTTTTAATGTTAAGGGAAAATTTCTTTTAAAATTATCTTAATTTTTGATTTATTGATTAACCCAAACAAAACGTGTATCAATCGGCTAAGTTAACGTATGATATTCAGTGATTATGTTATGTTGATGCTGCTAAAAATTGAAAATTTTATTTTAAAAACTAATGTCTAAATAATAATATACAGGGTGGTTCATTTAACGTGAGACATGCGATTATCTCGAAAACGGTTCATTTTACATAAAAATGAACCCAATGAAAGTTAATTAAAATAGAAAAAATTAAATAAAATATGTAACGTAATAACATAGAAAAATTTGAATCTGATGTTTCAATTTCAGAAGTGAAATGCAGCTTATTAATATTATCAAAAATATTATTTAATGCTGAAAGTTTAACTGCATTACCTTCAAAAATGATAAAGATATCATCTACAGTGTGTTAATTAATTATCGTACCCGACGTCATCATTGCAAGTATGCAACCAATATCACACTGAATATATCTGAATACGCAAATCGCGTATTGCAATACCAATACTGTGATATTGGTTGCATACTTGCAATGATGACGTCGGGTACGATACTTAATTAACACACTGTACAGGCTGTTCCGTTAAGGGTACGGAGCGGCTGTATCTCGACAACGGTAAAGCCTAGAAGTTTGGGAAAGAAATCCTTATAGACAAAGTGGCCAAGAGAAATAGCTGGAAATTATTTTGAACTGCGTAATTCGACCGCTAGGGGGCGTAACTGCCATTGAGAAACATAAAATTCCCGCTATCTCAAAAAGTTAGACGATGAGCTATAACTTTGACAACATCATTTAATAGCCTGGATAATACCGCTTCGCTTTTGTTTTGCGATATTTCTTATATCTGTCATAATAAGGGAGGGGGAGGCCAATGCGTTTTCATATGTTTACATTTTAATATCTCCTGGACCATTCAACCGATTTGAATATTTTCGATGTTGTTTGAAAGAGCATTTTATGCTCTTTTTAAAGATATTTTCAAAAAGACCGTTTGCTTTAAAACAAATAAGCTAGAGGGCGTTATCTGCAGCGGTTACATATTTTTGTGATTTTTGAAAGAAAGTTAAATGGAACGGTACTATATACTTCACAGACCCTTAATCACCATAAAATTTGCTAAATATTAGTGAAAACCGCATCTCGATATCTATATCCATTCTCGAATTATAGAAGAAAATGTTAAAAACTCGAGTGCCATTAATCGGATCCAGTTACCTCATCGAGAAAAACAATTCACATAACCATGGTAACTGTAAACATGTCTTTTACTAACACAGAAGCGTATGATGATTTATTTTCAATGTTTTTAATACGATGCAACTGTATGACAAAAATGTGCAATGCAATTACGACAAAAAAAGACATTTTTCTCTAGAAGTGTTTTTAAGATTGACTTAGTGATTACGGAAAACTGTCAACATGTAGCCCATTCAGACATCTCTATGAATTCGTAAATCACATTGGTGCGCAATGCGATCCCACAAAATCTGGGAACTCCGAAAACAATTGTCCACAAGATTCCTCAAGGGAATAATATCTCCTCCACATTGTTTTACATCAGGCCTTAACAGATTATGATAACAGACTGAACAATTATCATTGACTTTTAAATATGATTTGGGCAAATCCAAACCTTTTATCACAAATGCCATGGATGCATGAAGCATCTCTCCACAAGCTGGTGTAAACTTGCATAATATGCATTCTTGGTTCGAGCAAAACCCACATTGCTTTCACCTCTTTATCTAAATTATTTTACTATTGGGTAAACTAAATGACCTGACTTTTCAAGAAAAACCAATTACCAGGGAAAATATGACAAAACATTAAATGCCGGTAGAAACGTGTCCAGGGCCGAGACCTAAACAGTGTTTTTTTTTTCGTCGAAACTAGATTCAATAAATGCATCGAGGTTTATAGAAGGCATTTCGAACATTATTGAGCTATTTTTGTCAAAAATTTAAGTAATTCTAAGTGTTTTGGTTTATTTTGTTTTATTGTCACTGTTGACGTTTTATATTATTGATCGGTTGGCTTTTAAACACGCCTCAAAAGTAGTTTTGAAGCAGTTCTAAGCTTGGATAAAGTGTGAAGGAAGGGTCTAGTTAATAACATTTTTGTGCTCTCTTATTTGTTTCCTAAGGTAATAATTTCCTAAGGTTGATCCGATTAAGATTTACGAATTTTTAACATTTTCTTCTATAATTCGAGAATGGATATAGATATCGAGATGCGGTTTTCACTAACGTTTTAAAGCAAACGGTCTTACTGAAAATATCTTTAAAAAGAGCATAAAATGCTCTTTCAAACAACATCGAAAATATTCAAATCGTTTAAATGGTCCAGGAGATATTAAAATGTAAACATATGAAAACGCATTGGCCTCCCCCTCCCTTATTATGACAGATATGAGAAATATCGCAAAACAAAAGCGAAGCGGTATTATCCAGGCTATTAAATGATGTTGTCAAAGTTATAGCTCATCGTTTAACTTTTTGAGATAGCGGGAATTTTATGTTTCTCAATGGCAGTTACGCCCCCTAGCGGTCGAATTACGAAGTTCAAAATAATTTCCAGCTATTTCTCTTGGCCACTTTGTCTATAAGGATTTCTTTCCCAAACCTCTAGGCTTTACCGTTGTCGAGATAGAGCCGCTCCGTACCTTTAACGGGACACCTGTACATATCTCCCGTAAAATGAGATATCTTTGGTTATAAACTTATATTTATCTGAGAAAACTTTGTTTTCGAAATGGTTGACATAAATATCAGCTATTATACCTGAGATGGGCGAACCCATAGGGAGACTATCTTCCATCTGGTAATAGTTATTATTAAAAATGAAAAAGTTTGGGTTGCACACCATTTTAAGTAACCTAAAGACACATGTTATATTATCTATTGGGATATTAGTATACAGATTTTTAATGTTATATGATATAAGTATATATATTATTTTTGGGTAATAAAATATTTTTTATTTTATTGATTTATTTATTGAGGTCCATAGAATTTTTGTTATTATAACAGAAATGGTTATTAAAGACTTCGAACAAAAACCTTTGAATGTGTTTCACGATTCTGTTAGTAGGGGTATTATTATTCCCAATAATTGGTCTAATACTATTGTCTGTTATATGAAGTTTATTATGAAATGGTATGGTTGGGTTGTTCTTAATTTTATTGATATTATTCTCTTTGAAAAATTGCAAAGTTTTAATACATTTTTTGTTATTGTAGTTGTGTCTGAGGAAGACCACTATATGGTCGAATACTATAATAAGCACTGAATAATATAAATAAACAATTCTATTATCGTTACACGAATTTTATACGAATTACAAATGAAAGTTGTTTTGTGCGAAGGAATGATAACATTTTTTGACCTTGACCTTATTTTCAAGGTCATATGAAGGTCACGACCAATTTTTTAAATGGCACCCTATGTTTTTGATTTCAAAATCTGAATCTATGGATAAAAGTAAAATAATGACCGTGTGGTTTTGCCAGTACGACGGCGAAACATCTATTGTAGACCAAATCTAAATAATTTATTAAATTATTAAATTTAATATGATAAAATATACAGGATGTTCCATTTAAACAATTTTACGTAATAGAAAGTGAGTCAAACAACTTTTGTATAAAATATTTTTTATTTTTTAAATGGTTTAGTAACTATCGACCACCGGGATACTGGGATACTAACAACTCACCCTGTATACTATATGAAACTTTCCTAAGAAATTTAGAAATCCAATTTTCACATTTAAAGAATAGAACTAGAAAGGTGGAAGTAATATGGTTGGCGGAAGTAACATCGATCAATTCGCACAAAGGTTCCTGCGGCTAAACGCGGGCAGAGCGAGGTAGTTACGGGTCACTACGTCGCCATCTGTCGCCCCAACTTGCGTATTGCGGTCATGTACAAAAGCGAATTTTGCCACAGCGATGGAGAAGAATTCATAAATACCGCATGGCCGTCCGAGATTGTCAGTCTATTCGAAAATCATCTAACGAAACTAACAAAAAGCGTCGACGTGAGAATAAGGTACGTTTACAGAATTGCCGAAAATAGAATAAACAATTGGCTGAAAAGCTTTTAGGCCAAAACCAAAACGATACAAAAAGGCTGTATCAAACGCGTGCACCCCCTTGACAGCAACCGAGCAACCAGCGGTTGTTGGGGTTGTTGTGCCATCGACCGTCGCCGACTTCCTTAGCAGCAACGGAGGAGGAAGTGCTCAAAAGCGTTTCCACGGGAAAAGCGACTAAAAAAAAACATAGAACCGGCGAAAGGAGGAAGTAAAAAGCTCGCCCGGCGGAACGCCGACCACTATAGAGAGCGCTCGTGTACGCAGTAAGTGTAGATAAATTAGAGTTGGCGATGAGGAGTGTTTCTCTTGGAGGGTGCCGCCACAGCAAAGAATAAAGGCAATTTAACCTGCCGCCTGGGGTTGCTACTTGCTATAAGTGTAAGGGCGATGGAGTACCAAGGTTAATAGATGTAGTAAATAAAAGAGACAAAAAGGTATTATTGGTGACCTAAACGTTTTTATTACATTCGTCTTCAATAATATTCTCGAATTGCACTAGTTTATACAATAGAGGTCATCAAAGTTCCAAACGATGCGAATTCGAGTTATTCTCTGCAGAAATGGCATTTGGTGTACTGAACCGAACCAATATCCGTTATAATTCCCTAAAGCACACCAATCTGTGTTTGCTAAACAATGGATCGCGCGCATCTTAGCCAATTTACACCGATTAGTAAAGTTTCCAAACAACAACCACCCCTTCACCGCCACATTTTTAATCGAAAGAGCTAAATCGATAAATTCCCAGAAATTTACGACCCAATTTTAACGGGTAAAGTGTTTATGGGGTTATTAATTTTTGTTGATATGATTAAAATCGTTAATGTATATCCTCCATCGAAAATGTCCTCGTTTTTAGCAACTTCTCCCCTTGTTTGTTTTGCATGCCTTATCCTGCGGTTCCAGGAAGTCCTTCGCCATCCGTCTAGATTTACACAGAAGGGATGAAAGCGTTGAGACTTTAGAAACGTACCCTATCTCATTTATCACTGTGACAACAAGATTTAAAATATAATAAATAAAGGTTATAGTTTCAGTATCAATATATTATTTACAAGCCGAGGCAGCTATGCTGCCGAGGCAGTGGTTCAATTATTACTTATCATTATATCAATTACAAGCCGAAGCAGCTGCGCTGCCGAGGTTGTGGATCAATACTTAGAAAACAACGTATAAAGTTTGTATTTTCACTGTTGATATTATATTTATAAGCCGAGGCAGCTGTGCTGCCGAGGCAGTGACTCAATTACTACTTATCTTTATATTATTTACAAGCCGAAGTAGCTGCGCTGTCGAGGTTGTGGCTCAAGACTTATAAAGCAATGTGTAAAGGTTGTATTTCCACTGTTGATGTGATATTTATAAGCCGAGGCAGCTATGCTGCCGAGGCAGTGGCTAAATTATTACTTATCATTATATCATTTACAATCCGAAGTAGTTACACTGCCAAGGTTGTGCTTTAAGCCTTAGAAAACAGTGTATAAAGATTATATTTTCACTGTTTATATGACATTTATAAGCCGAGGCAGCTGTGCTGCCGAGGCAGTAGCTCAATTATTACTTATCAGTATATTATTTAGAAGCCGAAGTAGCTGCGCTGTCGAGGTTGTGGCTCAAGACTTAGAAAGCAATGTATAAAGGTTGTATTTCTACTGTTAATATGAGATCTATTAGCCGCGTCAGCTGTGCTGCTGAGGCAGTGGCTCAAGACTTAGAAAACAATGTATAAAGATTGTATTTCCACTGTCGATGTGACATTTATAAGGCCGAGGCAGTGGCTAAATTATTTCTTATCATTATATCATTTACAACCTAAAGTAGCCGCGGTTGTGGCTCAAGACTTACAAAACAATGTACAGGGTTTCCCAAAAGTAACGGATAATTTCGGTAAAACCATTAAAAACAGTTTATGGAAAAATCGCTGAGACAGGTTTAAAGATTTAAATGTTTTGCAATTGTTTGATATACATTTTAAATTTTTTCTGCCATTTTTAAATGAGTAATGACGTCATCGATATTTTTTTGAAATAGCAATGCCCTATTTCTATTGCGGAATCTGAAAGAGGACTTTTTTCTGTATCTAGTATAGTCAATATTAATATTGGTTACATCAAAAAATTTTCGAGAAAAATTATCTTAAAGTTTTATTATTTTCCATTCATTGGAGATAGAAAAATAGCATTAGCCATGCGTAACCATGACAACCAACTGTTTCAAATATCAAAAATTACTTATTGCCTTAATAAAATATCTGAAACAACTGGTTGCCATGGTTACGTATGGCTACTGCTTTTTTTCTACCTCAAATTAATGGAAAATCATAAAACTTTAAGGCAATATTTCTCGAAAATTTTCTTATAGAAAATCCTTATTCATATTCCGTAATAAAAATAGAGGATTGCTATTTGAAAAAAATAGCGATGACGTCATAAATTGTTTCAAAATGGCAGAAAAAATTTAAAACTTACACCAAAAAATTTAAATCCTTAGGTCTCAGCGATTTTTCCATAAATCGTTTTTAATTGTTTTAACGAATTTATCCGTTACTTTTGGGAAGCACTGTATAAAGGTTATATTTCCACTGTTTATATGACATCTATTAGCCGAGGTAGCTGTGCTGCTGTGACAGTGGCTCAAGACTTAGAAAACAGTGTATAAAGTATAATAATTGTATTTCCACTGTTGATATAACATTTATAAGCTGAACTATTTCAACATATTTAAATTGGGTTAATTAAATTGTATTATTTAAACCTTTTCCTTCTTTTATTTAAATGTATTTTTTTTTACGTACATCATTTTTGGTAATGAAAATGCATTAAAACAATTTTATAATTTGTATTATTTTTTTTACTTTCTTAATATTAATTATATGTATAGCATTTCATTTAGGTCAATTATTCCATTGTTCAGCATTATTGCAGCGCGCCGCGCCGATTGTAACTTGACACTTCCGCCGGCGAGATGTATTGCACTTTACTACTTACCTTGGTGATGTGCCGCGCCGATTGTGTAACTTAACACTTCCGCCCGGCGAGGAAAGCATTGCATCGCGTAACTCATAATCAGTTTTACTTTAGAAACCGAACGTGTCAAACTTAAACCGCGCGCAATGTCTCGTAGTCATCTCTGTGTTTTTTTTTCGGTCTTTGTGAGTTCAAACCCAAGAAAAAATTTATTCGAAGTTGAGTTGGATTTAGGACGTAGAATATATTTTTGTATATTACATCTTAAGTGAAATTCACCTTATAATATATTTTCGTTTCTTAATTAATTACAAAACTTTATTTTGTTTTAAAATACGAAAGAAAATTTTAATTTATATTTTTCAAGCTATCTCTAGTGAGAAGCGTTCCAAGTTCATCGAGGATACTATACTAGAGTTTGTGGTTGGGTTTTGGGTGAAACCTGTGGGAATCCATCGTGTACGTCAGTTGAAGATTCCCTACAACGTAATTAACCTTTTTAATCCACGCTGGAGGTTATTACATGGACGCGTTAATTAAATTTGAAACGTATCATGGAATTTTTTTTTAGCGGAGTCTTCGTACCTTTGTTATTTTTAAAAAACAGAAAATAACTCGATTTTTCTTGTAACAAAATATAAAATGAAATGGGCGAGTTGAAAAAATAATTCTGAATGAAATGAAGTTTCATCTAATAATAAAATCGATCGTAATTGGAAGCTTTGGGATCTGCACGAACTAAAACTTCGCAGCAAATATTTAACTTTCATCGCGTTCGGGCTACCGTAATTAATTAAACGAGTCAACATCGAAGTTTTTTCCATCAGTTACAAAAATATTCCGATCAAATTACTCATCTGTATAAATACCCTACACGGACACCAACCGAAACCTCTTCGTTACGTAGATGTGGTTTAGTTATCTGTACATTCCCTATATTACTAGGATACGATCTATTATTGTTAGCACAACACAAACACATGTCTCCAACTGTTCCACCTTCCACGTGATATTTACTTTGTTTCTATTTCAACATATATATGGATCGGATATTAATTTATTTTTTATATGAAATTCGTTTTCTCCACCGCCTTGATCCCCCAAGATATTATATCTATTCAGCTTTTGCTCGTTATGAGGGAGGTAAATGAGAATTCTCGAGGTTCCGGAATTTCCCCCCGTCTCGTTTCCGGTTCGAGTTGATTGCGGGTGTGCGTCTCCCGCGGGATTCTTTCATTGAAAATCTCGGGTAATTTCGCGTTGGTTCTAAATTAAAGCAAGAATTTCACGGATTACCCCTAAATAAATGTTTCGGGGTGCTTTCAATTTGTCAGAGACCTTGAAGGCGGGTTTGCTGTCTCAACCGCACCCCTTAAACCGCAAGGATTAAATAGTTTTGGAAGTTACTAAAACAATTCTCCATTTAGAATTTACACTGAAATAATCATAAAATTCTTTTATAAATTTTTTTTAATTAATTTTGAATCGAAATAAAATATATATCAGGATTAAAAAGTAAATTACATTTTATGAATAGGTTTTCATTTTTATGTTCACCTTTAGAAATTACTCTACATCAGTCTTCTTTTATATTTCGATTCATTTGGATTGCTTTTTTATTTCTTTAGAATTTGTGGTAATGGAAAAAATAGGATTAAAAAATCTGAATGATTTTGATTCGAGAAGCGAATTAATTATAATAATTATCTTTATCTATAAACTAGTCATTCAAGTTCGATGTTGAGTGGGAAATCTCATTATGTAAGGTACGATTAATTCGGAGTATTTAGTATCAATTTCCCTCAATCTGCATAGTTTCCACAAACAGTTATATAATCATATTAACATGCCCAGTTTCATCAGTAATACCTCAATTTGATAACAATTATGTCATCTTAGCTAGGGGATTCCTAAATTCCTGTCGACTTATTTTTGAAATATTTGATCTTAAATAAAGTACAGAAAAATCGATATAACAGATTAATATGGGGAAGAATATGTCCGTTATAGTTAAATAAATAATTTTAATGCACACAAATTCGTACTGCTATCCACACCATTGCGTTCAGTCTACGTGGCTTTATATTTATACCAAAGACGGTAGAATCTGAGAGGATTGCTTCATTCTGGAAACAGGTAGACCCCTGGCTATCTACTTCTAGGTCTAATGTTAGTTCCAGTTTTACACTAGCAGTATCATTAGAACTAACACAAGACCTAGCACTAGAATCATTTGAGAGACGTGCGGCTAAATCCGAATATTTCTAGTTGTCAATCTAGTATTAGCTCTAGTGCTAGTGTTAGTTTCTAATTCTAATTCTGAGGATCTGGACATAGATGGCCATTTTGAATGAGAGGAACTATCTCTTTCAATTTCTTTCTTTCGATTTTCTCTATTGTTTCTCCAAATTCCCATTCGTCATTTTGAAGTTTGCCAACTTGTTGGCAACATAAGCTATTATATCAGCAAACCCCTATTCAGTTTTTCCTATTCAGTTTGAAGTCTGGATGAGGACGTAGTGCATAAATTTTTATTCTTAACTACTGGTTAACTAGAAACATTCGGGTTTAGTCGAACGTCTAGGGCAAGTGTTAGTTCTAGTGCTAGTTTAGACACTAAATAACACTAAAATTAGAACTAACACTAGACCTATAAGTAGAAAATTTCGGGTTTAGGCGTGCGTCTTCAGAGAACATTAAGTTGGGTTGCTAAATCAGCATTACCAACCCAACTTAAGAAAAATAGAAATTTTGAGGTTTTCATCAATTTTCTTTCATAACTCATTAATTATATCTGATGGAAAAAAGCTTTTCATACAAAAAAGATTTTGAATTAACCCATAAAACACCTCCAATAAGATATTTTAATCTACCGATCAATAGTACCAACCCAACCCAAAAATAAAACCAAATTTTGATGTTTTTGATTATTTTCGGTTAGAACTTAATCATTGTACATGATAGATAATTATTTTTTAAACAAATAATGTTTAGAATTAACTCATAATCCGTATTGAGTAAAGATATTTACTCCATCAAACAGCATTACCAACCCAACTTATAAAAATAGAAATTTTGACGTTTTCATCAATTTTCTTTTATAACTCATTAATTACATCTGATGGAAAAAAGGTTTTCATACAAAAAAGATTTTAAATTAACCCATAAAACACTTCCAATAAGTTATTTTAATCCACCGATCAATAGTACCAACCCAACCCAAAAATAAAACCAAATGTTGATGTTTTTGATCATTTTCGGTTATAACTCATTAATTGTGCATGATAGAGAATTATTTTTTAAATAAAAAATGTTTAAAATTAACTCATAATGCGTATTAAGTAACAATATTTACTCCATCAAACAGCATTACCAACCCAACTTATAAAAATAGATATTTTGACGTTTTCATCAATTTTCTTTTATAACTCATTAATTATATCTGATGGAAAAAAGCTTTTCATACAAAAAAGATTTTGAATTAACCCATAAAACACATCCAATAAGTTATTTTAATCCACCGATCAATAGTACCAACCCAACCCAAAAATAAAACCAAATTTTGATGTTTTTGATCATTTTCGGTTATAACTCATTAACTGTAGATAATAGATAATTATTTTTTAAACAAAAAATGTTTAGAATTAACTCATAATCCGTATTGAGTAAAGATATTTATTGCATCAATCGGCATTACCAACCCAACGAGTTTTTTATTACACCAAAAAGCTGTTTTAGATCTGCCAAGTTATTGGCAGTTTGAAGTCTGCCAACTTGTTGGAGCACTCTTCTGCGTCTTCAGACACCCGGCAGCTTTTAGTTTAATAAAAATGTGCAACAATCTTCTTTTTTTTTTAATTAGTTAATTTGATAAAACTATTTAAAATAATAAAAGGTTGTTACCATAATTTTTAAATGGTTTATTATCGTCAAGGTTTTCGTAAGTTGAGGTTTAAAGCCGAGCTTTTCCTTTGAAACTTTTGCCTATAACGGGCCCGTTGAGAACTTAAGGGGCTAAGTAAAAAATTCAGAGGCTCCGAAAACTTTGTAATTAGGTAGGTCTAGCGTGCGGTTAGGGGATCGGAAACTTTTACTTTTCTTTTCTCTTTAGCCTCCAAGGTGTTTTAATTCTCACGTGGGAGAACTTGTAAGAAAAATAAAATGAGTTTTCTGACTTTGTGATTTTTTTTTCTTTTCCAATTATTATTTTCTCTAGTATTCCTTTCAAGTTAATAATTTCACAAAAGCATCTTAATCTTTTCACTCCTCGAATTTGAATGTCAAACGTTACCGGAGCGAAAAACAATGATGGAAAGAAATTAATCAACGGACCTTCACGCTTTCACACAAAGTACGGTAAAGAGCTTCAATCAACGGAGTGCTGAATCCATTTTCCCAATGAAGGTATAACCTCGCTTTCAGTCCCGGATCCTCCATCCCTTGTGCCCCTTTTGTCGTCACCGACGGCGTTATTACACGCATTCACCACCAAACGGGGTGCGAACCAGTACGTTAGGATCTCCGAAATCACAATTCGATTCGAAGGTGTTTCTATGGAACAAATTAATAAACCCATTGTTACGTTCCCGGTGATTCCGGTCTAATTGGTTATTTGTCTCGAGACCCGTATCATCTATATTGCCAATTTTATACACGTATTATTAATCACGAACTCGGTGAAGGTTTTGTTGGAAACCTTGTGTTTCATGGAAATCTATTTAATTAAAAACCCTTTAGGCTATGGATAAAAAGAATTACAAAGGGTTTTTAAGTTACAAAAACATTCGTACAATGGGCTTTGTAAATACATTATTCCGGAAATTATATAAATGTATCTGAATAATCTTATTGAAATCAACATTCTTTTAGCAAGAATTTTTGTGTTAATGCGAATTTTGTTGTGGAATCTCTCTCAAACGTGAAATATTCTAGTTTTAGTGTTATTTAGCGCATGTTTCTATTTCTAGGTGTAGTGTTAGTTCTAGTTTTGGTGTTATTTAGTGTACAAACTAACATAAGCAGTAGAACTAACACTTGACCTAGAACTAGAAACATTTGGGTTTAGCCGTCTTAAGAGACGTTCGGCTAAACCCAAATGTTTCTACTTCTAGGTCTAGTGTTAGTTCTAGTGTTTGTGTTAGTTTATACACTAACACTAAAACAAGAACTAACACTAGCCCTAGAAGTAGAAACATTCGGGTTTAGCCGTCTTAAGAGACGTTCGGTGGTTTTATTTTTGGATTGGGTTGGTACTATTGATCGGTGGATTAAAATAACTTATTGGATGTGTTTTACGGGTTAATTCAAAATCTTTTTTGTATGAAAAGCTTTTTTCCATCAGACACAGTTAATGAGTTATAAAAGAAAATTGATGAAAACGTCAAAATTTCTATTTTTATAAGTTAGGTTGGTAATGCTGATTGATGGAGTAAATATCTTTACTCACTACGCATTATGAGTTAATTATAAATATTTTTTGTTTAAAAAATAATTCTCTATCATGCACAATTAATGAGTTATAACCGAAAATGATCAAAAACGTCAAAATTTGGTTTTATTTTTGGGTTGGGTTGGTACTATTGATCGGTGGATTAAAATAACTTATTGGATGTGTTTTATGGGTTAATTCAAAATCTTTTTTGTATGAAAAGCTTTTTTCCATCAGATATAATTAATCAGTTATAAAAGAAAATTGATGAAAACGTCAAAATTTCTATTTTTATAAGTTGGGTTGGTAATGCTGATTGATGGAGTAAATATCTTTACTGAATACGCATTATGAGTTAATTCTAAACATTTTTGGTTTAAAAAATAAATTTCTATCATGCACAATTAATGAATGAGTTATAACCGAAAATGAGCAAAAACATCAAAATTTGGTTTTATTTTTGGGTTGGGTTGGTACTCTTGATCGGTGGATTAAAATAACTTATTGGATGTGTTTTATGGGTTAATTCAAAATCTTTTTTGTATAAAAAGCTTTTTTCTATCAGATATAATTAATGAGTTATAAAAGAAAATTGATGAAAACGTCAAAATTTCTATTTTTATAAGTTGGGTTGGTAATGCTGATTGATGGAGTAAATATCTTTACTCAATCCGCATTATGAGTCGATTCTAAACATTTTTTGTTTAAAAAATAATTCCCTATCATGCACAATTAATGAGTTATAACCGAAAATGATCAAAAACATCAAAATTTTGTTTTATTTTTGGGTTGGGTTGGTACTATTGATCGGTGGATTAAAATAACTTATTGGATGTGTTTTACGGGTTAATTCAAAATCTTTTTTGTATGAAAAGCTTTTTTCCATCAGACATAGTTAATGAGTTATAAAAGAAAATTGATGAAAACGTAAAAATTTCTATTTTTATAAGTTAGGTTGGTAATGCTGATTGATGGAGTAAATATCTTTACTCAATACGTATTACGAGTTAATTTTAAACATTTTTTGTTTAAAAAATAATTCTCTATCATGCACAATTAATGAGTTATAACCGAAAATGATCAAAAACATCAAATTTGGTTCTATTTTTGGGTTGGGTTGGTACTATCGATCGGTGAATTAAAATAACTTATTGGATGTGTTTTATGGGTTAATACAAAATCTTTTTTGTATGAAAAGCTTTTTTCCATCAGATATAATTAATGAGTTATAAAAGAAAATTGATGAAAACGTCAAAAATTCTATTTTTATAACTTGGGTTGGTAATGCTGATTGATGGAATAAATATCTTTACTCAATACGCATTATGAGTTAATTATAAATATTTTTTGTTCAAAAAATAATTCTCTATCATGCACAATTATTGAGTTATAACCGAAAATGAGCAAAAACATCAAAATTTGGTTTTATTTTTGGGTTGGGTTGGTACTATTGATCGGTAGATTAAAATAACTTATTGGATGTGTTTTATGGGTTAATTCAAAATCTTTTTTGTGTGAAAAGCTTTTTTCCATCAGATATAATTAATGAGTTATAAAAGAAAATTGATGAAAACGTCAAAATTTCTATTTTTATAAGTTGGGTTGGTAATGCTGATTGATGGAGTAAATATCTTTACTCAATACGCATTATGAGTTAATTCTAAATATTTTTTGTTTAAAAAATAATTCTCTATCATGCACAATTAATGAGTTATAACCGAAAATGATCAAAAACATCAAAATTTGGTTTTATTTTTGGGTTGGGTTGGTACTATTGATCGGTGGATTAAAATAACTTATTGGATGTGTTTTATGGGTTAATTCAAAATCTTTTTTGTATGAAAAGCTTTTTTCCATCAGATATAATTAATGAGTTATAAAAGAAAATTGATGAAAACGTCAAAATTTCTATTTTTATAAGTTGGGTTGGTAATGCTGATTGATGGAGTAAATATCTTTACTCAATGCGCATTATAAGTTAATTCTAAATATTTTTTGTTTAAAAAATAATTCTCTATCATGCACAATTAATGAGTTATAACCGAAAATGATCAAAAACATCAAATTTGGTTTTATTTTTGGGATGGGTTGGTACTATTGATCGGTGGATTAAAATAACTAATTGGATGTGTTTTATGGGTTAATTCAAAATCTTTTTTGTATGAAAAGCTTTTTTCCATCATATATAATTAATGAGTTATAAAAGAAAATTGATGAAAACGTCAAAATTTCTATTTTTATAAGTTGGGTTGGTAATGCTGATTGATGGAGTGAATATCTTTACTCAATACGCATTATGAGTCAATTCTAAACATTTTTTGTTTAAAAAATAATTCTCTATCATGCACAATTAATGAGTTATAACCGAAAATGATCAAAAACTTCAAAATTTGGTTTTATTTTTGGGGTTGGGTTGGTACTATTGATCGGTGGATTAAAATAACTTATTGGATGTGTTTTATGGGTTAATTTAAAATCTTTTTTATATAAAAAGCTTTTTTTTATCAGATATAATTAATGAGTTATAAAAGAAAATTGATGAAAACGTCAAAATTTCTATTTTTATAAGTTGGGTTGGTAATACTGATTGAAGGAGTAAATATCTTTACTCTATACGCATTATGAGTTAATTCTAAACATTTTTTGTTTAAAAAATAATTCTCTATCATGCACAATTAATGAGTTATAACTGAAAATGAGCAAAAACATCAAAATTTGGTTTTATTTTTGGGTTGGGTTGGTACTATTGATCGGTGGATTAAAATAACTTATTGGATGTGTTTTATGGGTTAATTCAAAATCTTTTTTGTATGAAAAGCTTTTTTCCATCAGATATAATTAATGAGTTATAAAAGAAAATTGATGAAAACGTCAAAATTTCTATTTTTATAAGTTGGGTTGGTAATGCTGATTGATGGAGTAAATATCTTTACTTAATGCGCATTATGAGTCAATTCTAAACATTTTTTGTTTAAAAAATAATTCTCTATCATGCACAATTAATGAGTTATAACCGAAAATGATCAAAAACATCAAAATTTGGTTTTATTTTTGGGTTGGGTTGGTACTATTGATTGGTGGATTAAAATAACTTATTGGATGTGTTTTATGGGTTAATTCAAAATCTTTTTTGTATGAAAAGTTTTTTTCCATCAGATATAATTAATGAGTTATAAAAGAAAATTGATGAAAACGTCAAAATTTCTATTTTTATAAGTTGGGTTGGTAATACTGATTGAAGGAGTAAATATCTTTACTCTATACGCATTATGAGTTAATTCTAAACATTTTTTGTTTAAAAAATAATTCTCTATCATGCACAATTAATGAGTTATAACCGAAAATGATCAAAAACATCAAATTTGGTTTTATTTTGGGGTTGGGTTGGTACTATTGATCGGTGGATTAAAATAACTTATTGGATGAGTTTTATAAAGCTTTTTTCCACCAGATATAATTTTTTATAACTTATACAGTAGCATTGAAAGTAATACTTGACCTAGAACTAGAAACATTCTGGTTTAGCCGAACGTAAGCAAGAATTTTTGTGTCAATTCGAATTTTGTTGTGAAATCTCTCTGAAACGTGAAACGTCCTTTGGACCGGACAAATGGCTCTCTAGAAGCGAGCGTTTGGACGTCACGGTGAAAACGACGTTGCTGATATATTCGTGCCTCGTCAATTTGCCGAGGCGATATTCGAGTCTCCCATCCAAATTTCGCACATAACTCTTTCACTTCCTTCCCGTCCAAAAGGCAGCATTAAAAAGCGAAAACTATACGTAAAAGGATATGTAACCAGGTATATCGGGTTGAGTTTGTCCATATTATTGAGGGGTCTTTCGATCAAAGTCTCCGAAGATAATGCGAGCTTTAAATCAATGTGTCGAAGAAAACTTTGCGGGGAACTCCCGGGTCTTAACACAAGAACATTAATAAGACCGTAGTTGTTGGCGTGTTTTGGACGAAGGTAGTAACACACTCCGTTCAGGTGTTGCCCACCTGAAGCAGATTTATCTTAAGGTGCTAATAACCGAAGTTTCCAATCCCCGTTCCATTAAAACCGGGTCATGTTTTGCACCCCAAGGGGATTTAGGAGTAAATTAATGATTGTAACTTTTTTTATTGATAATATATTAACTAAACTTTACGCTTACCAACAAAACTTTCTTTCAGTAAATCAAATACACTTTGTAGTCGTGTTGTTTGATAAATAGAAACGTTGTTGTGCTCGAAAGAAGATTGTCACGTCTGCTGGTTTCGATATTTGCATTTCGACATAGTTCGCCGTATTCGGTAATTCAATAGGTTCGGTTGAACGCACGGGTAACTCGTGAGGTGAAAAGCAATCTAAATATTCATTCGGAATGTCTCTGAGAAAATCTTTGGGGAAAATTGACTCGAGCCCAAAAAAAAAAGAAAAGACTTCGAGATTCTTTTTGTTGGGGATTGAACACAATGTGTTTTTTTTTTTAAGAAAGGGGAGATTGTATCTTTTAAACCGATGGGTTGCACCGAAAATTCAAGAAAAAATCTGGACCCGATCTTCCTTGAATACCGAGTAGAAAAGTTAGGAAATAAAGTTGTTACGAATTTTCGGTTGGGTGAATGAAAGAATATTCGCTGATGAGGATCATCTCGGGAAAGTTGGTAAAGTATTCTGAAAAGTTTGCCCGCAGATGGATACACTGCGTCGGTACTTAAGTTTCTTCCGAACTTTTCTGAGTTAGTTAAATAAGGGGGAAAATTCAGCAAATTTCACTAACAGATTTGATTAGTTATTATTCCCACTTTATACAGATACTTAATCAATTCGTTTAAACTTTCAAATGAATGTTTTCAAAATTAAAATGTTTCTCAACGCTAATCCTTTACCGTTTTTCACTCGGCCGATTTTAATATTTGAACGACTCGACGCCGATGTAAACAACAAACGACGCAGCGGCGTCGATTACGCCACCACCAAAACCGGGTTTTCATTAAAACGTCACCCTCACTGACGTATTAATTTGTCAAGTTGCCTTCATTAAGGCTAGCGTTTTATTTGCCGTCTGGCGCTCATCTAAAACTTTCGGTCTCACTTTGTTGCTCATTTTACTGGAAAAAGAGACTATTAAAACCTTTCAAAGTTGACAGTCTCCAAATATTAAAGAACACACAAACAAACAGAGTACGATGAAAACGACTTTATGTTCTCGTCAGACTTTAACATTTTGAATCAAGATAAAAAAACTTTTCGAGATCAAAGGATTTAGATTTCCTTGATTCAAAATTTCTATTTTTATAAGTTGGGTTGGTAATGCTGATTGATGGTGTAAATATCTTTACTCAATACGCATTCTGAGTTAATTCTAAATATTTTTTGTTTAAAAAATAATTCTCTATCATGCACAATTAATGAGTTATAACCGAAAATGATTAAAAACATCAAAATTTGGTTTTATTTTTGGGTTGGGTTGGTACTATTAATCAGTGGATTAAAATAACTTATTGGATGTGTTTTATGGGTTAATTTAAAATCTTTTTTGTATGAAAAGATTTTTTCCATTAGATATAATTAATGAGTTATAAAAGTAAATTGATGAAAACGTTAAAATTTCAATTTTTATAAGTTGAGTTGGCAATGCTGATTGATGGTGTAAATATCTTTACTCAATACGCATTCTGAGTTAATTCTAAATATTTTTTGTTTAAAAAATAATTTTCTATCATGCACAATTATTGAGTTATAACCGAAAATGATCAAAAACATCAAAATTTGGTTTTATTTTTGGGTTGGGTTGGTACTATTGATCGGTGAATTAAAATGACTTATTGGATGTGTTTTATGGGTTAATTCAAAATCTTTTTTGTATGAAAAGATTTTTTCCATTAGATATAATTAATGAGTTATAAAAGTAAATTGATGAAAACGTCAAAATTTTTATTTTTTTTAAGTTGGGTTGGTAATGCCGATTGATGGAGTAAATATCTTTACTCGGTGCGTATTATGAGTTAATTCTAAATATTTTTTGTTTAAAAAATAATTCTTTATCATGCAAAATTAATGAGTTATAACCGAAAATGATCAAAAACATCAAAATTTGGTTGTATTTTTAGGTTGGGTTGGTACTATTGATCGGTGGATTAAAATAACTTATTTGATGTGTTTTATGGGTTAATTCAAAATCTTTTTTGTATGAAAAACTTTTTTCCATCAGATATAATTAATGAGTTATGAAAGGAAATTGATGAAAACGTCAAAATTTCAATTTTTATAAGTTGGGTTGGTAATGCTGATTGATGGAGTAAATATCTTTACTTAATACGCATTACGAGTTAATTCTAAACATTTTTTGTTTAAAAAATAATTCTCTATCATGCACAATTAATGAGTTGTAACCAAAAATGATCAAAAACATCAAAATTTGGTTTTATTTTTGGGTTGGGTTGGTACTATTGATCGGTGAATTAAAATAACTTATTGGATGTGTTTTATGGGTTAATTCAAAATCTTTTTTGTATGAAAAGTTTTTTTCCATCAGATATAATTAATGAGTTATAAAAGAAAATTGATGAAAACGTCAAAATTTCTATTTTTATAAGTTAGGTTGGTAATACTGATTGATGGAGTAAATATCTTTACTTAATACGCATTCTGAGTTAATTCTAAATGTTTTTTGTTTAAAATATAATTCTCTATCATGCACAATTAATGAGTTATAACAGAAAATGATCAAAAACATCAAAATTTGGTCTTATTTTTGGGTTGGGTTGGTACTATTGATCGGTGGATTAAAATAACTTATTGGATGTGTTTTATGGGTTAATTCAAAATCTTTTTTGTATGAAAAGTTTTTTTCCATCAGATATAATTAATGAGTTATAAAAGAAAATTGATGAAAACGTCAAAATTTCTATTTTTATAAGTTAGGTTGGTAATACTGATTGATGGAGTAAATATCTTTACTTAATACGCATTCTGAGTTAATTCTAAATGTTTTTTGTTTAAAATATAATTCTCTATCATGCACAATTAATGAGTTATAACAGAAAATGATCAAAAACATCAAAATTTGGTCTTATTTTTGGGTTGGGTTGGTACTATTGATCGGTGGATTAAAATAACTTATTGGATGTGTTTTATGGGTTAATTCAAAATCTTTTTTGTATGAAAAGTTTTTTTCCATCAGATATAATTAATGAGTTATAAAAGAAAATTGATGAAAACGTCAAAATTTCTATTTTTATAAGTTAGGTTGGTAATACTGATTGATGGAGTAAATATCTTTACTTAATACGCATTCTGAGTTAATTCTAAATGTTTTTTGTTTAAAATATAATTCTCTATCATGCACAATTAATGAGTTATAACAGAAAATGATCAAAAACATCAAAATTTGGTCTTATTTTTGGGTTGGGTTGGTACTATTGATCGGTGGATTAAAATAACTTATTGGATGTGTTTTATGGGTTAATTCAAAATCTTTTTTGTATGAAAAGTTTTTTTCCATCAGATATAATTAATGAGTTATAAAAGAAAATTGATGAAAACGTCAAAATTTCTATTTTTATAAGTTAGGTTGGTAATACTGATTGATGGAGTAAATATCTTTACTTAATACGCATTCTGAGTTAATTCTAAATGTTTTTTGTTTAAAATATAATTCTCTATCATGCACAATTAATGAGTTATAACAGAAAATGATCAAAAACATCAAAATTTGGTCTTATTTTTGGGTTGGGTTGGTACTATTGATCGGTGGATTAAAATAACTTATTGGATGTGTTTTATGGGTTAATTCAAAATCTTTTTTGTATGAAAAGTTTTTTTCCATCAGATATAATTAATGAGTTATAAAAGAAAATTGATGAAAACGTCAAAATTTCTATTTTTATAAGTTAGGTTGGTAATACTGATTGATGGAGTAAATATCTTTACTTAATACGCATTCTGAGTTAATTCTAAATGTTTTTTGTTTAAAATATAATTCTCTATCATGCACAATTAATGAGTTATAACAGAAAATGATCAAAAACATCAAAATTTGGTCTTATTTTTGGGTTGGGTTGGTACTATTGATCGGTGGATTAAAATAACTTATTGGATGTGTTTTATGGGTTAATTCAAAATCTTTTTTGTATGAAAAGTTTTTTTCCATCAGATATAATTAATGAGTTATAAAAGAAAATTGATGAAAACGTCAAAATTTCTATTTTTATAAGTTAGGTTGGTAATACTGATTGATGGAGTAAATATCTTTACTTAATACGCATTCTGAGTTAATTCTAAATGTTTTTTGTTTAAAATATAATTCTCTATCATGCACAATTAATGAGTTATAACAGAAAATGATCAAAAACATCAAAATTTGGTCTTATTTTTGGGTTGGGTTGGTACTATTGATCGGTGGATTAAAATAACTTATTGGATGTGTTTTATGGGTTAATTCAAAATCTTTTTTGTATGAAAAGTTTTTTTCCATCAGATATAATTAATGAGTTATAAAAGAAAATTGATGAAAACGTCAAAATTTCTATTTTTATAAGTTGGGTTGGTAATGCTGATTGATGGTGTAAATATCTTTACTCAATACGCATTCTGAGTTAATTCTAAATATTTTTTGTTTAAAAAATAATTCTCTATCATGCACAATTAATGAGTTATAACCGAAAATGATTAAAAACATCAAAATTTGGTTTTATTTTTGGGTTGGGTTGGTACTATTAATCAGTGGATTAAAATAACTTATTGGATGTGTTTTATGGGTTAATTTAAAATCTTTTTTGTATGAAAAGATTTTTTCCATTAGATATAATTAATGAGTTATAAAAGTAAATTGATGAAAACGTTAAAATTTCAATTTTTATAAGTTGAGTTGGCAATGCTGATTGATGGTGTAAATATCTTTACTCAATACGCATTCTGAGTTAATTCTAAATATTTTTTGTTTAAAAAATAATTTTCTATCATGCACAATTATTGAGTTATAACCGAAAATGATCAAAAACATCAAAATTTGGTTTTATTTTTGGGTTGGGTTGGTACTATTGATCGGTGAATTAAAATGACTTATTGGATGTGTTTTATGGGTTAATTCAAAATCTTTTTTGTATGAAAAGATTTTTTCCATTAGATATAATTAATGAGTTATAAAAGTAAATTGATGAAAACGTCAAAATTTCTATTTTTATAAGTTGGGTTGGTAATTCTGATTGATGGAGTAAATATCTTTACTCAATACGTATTATGTGTTAATTCTAAACATTTTTTGGTTTGCTTTAGTTTGGAAAAGTAATAGCTCATCCAGACTTCAAACTGAATAGGAGTTTGCTGATATAATAGCTTATGCCGCCAACAAGTTGGCAGTCTTCAAAATGAAGAATGGGAGTTTAGAAAAACAATAGCTCATGATGCCAACAAGTTGGAAGACTTCAAAGTGACGAATGGGAATTTAGAGAAGCAATAACTCATGCTGCCAACAAGTTGGTAGACTTAAAAATAATGAATAGAAGTTTAAAGATCCAATAGCTCATGCTACCAACAACTTGGTAGATCTAAAACAGCAGTTTTATGATGTAATAAAAAAGCTCTCCAAAAGTATGAGTCCTGCTGAAACCACAGTACTCGAGAAAAATTGCAAAGAGATAGCTCATCTCATTCTAAATGGCCAACTGTCTCCACATACTAAGAATTAGAATGCTTTAGAGCAGAAAGATTTACTGGAGTAATTCTTAGCAACGACTCCATATTACGACGACACTGACAAAAAGAGATCCGAGATCCTCACATTGTTCCAAGTAAAGGCCAAGATAACGCTTGAAATTGATATTGAGGTGCACGGTAATTTTAGAACCCCTCAATTCTCGATCAATACACGTTTATAAAAATTAATCAAAAATGTATACTAAAGATGCATATCTCTTTACGTTACTTGAAGTTTTCATAACAATGCCTTTGCTTTAACCACAATAAACAATGCATTTAAGATAGATATTCCCGCAAAACAAACCCCTCAAGATTGCTCCTGCGAGGTTTCCTGTTGGTGGTATTTCTTGTGAACGAACTCTCTCGACAAATAAACGACAACAGACTTGGTCTATTGTCATTACTCGGTATATTTCACCACGAAGTGTGGGTATTGTTTGAGCTAAACGTTATTATATTTAACTTGGAATATATTAATACATATTTTTAATTTAATTTTTTATCTTTAACGTTATTCAGGTCGCATCCCATATTAAATTTTTTTTTATAATTTACGTTTTTGACCCTTACACAGCTAAATGCCAGAATAAAATTTACGAGGGTAAGGGATGATCCTTTGACCTTTTTTTTAATAAAAAATACCTGCCTAAATTTACATAAAACCCTTTACAAGAAGTACAACACGTTATTTGTGACACATTAATGGATTGGATCGAAACGCAATTAATAAATTGGCAACTCGGATTTGTTTAGATTTAAATTCAATCATCGTATCAACCAGATCAAATGGACTGTGGTAAACAAACTCTGAGCTGTAGTAGGATGTTCTCGATTTACTCAACATCGACGGGGTTTTGATAATTATTTGCAATCAGTGAAATGGCGCAAACGTAATGGACGGCGTAATCAATCGGTGTAACAGGACGTTGTGGTCCCCGTGTTTTTGACAGTTTCGAATACGAGATCATTCGATAATTAGCCCGTCATTCGGGTTAACTCTGGGAAGCTTGCTTGCATTTGAATAGTCACGCCAAAACCACGTGCTTAAAATTAGTGCCAAAATTAGTTAACTTAAACAGAAATTGGAAAGTTATTTAAATGCGTAAATTGTGCACATCTGCGCGTTTTCCTTTTGCAATAACCAAAAAGCGTCCATAAAACCGGCAATAACTCGAGCCCATTGTTGCTTGCTCTCGCGTGTCCGACAACAATAAAAAAAACAAAAGTGGGGTTGAAATTTGGGCGAAGGGGCGTGCCTTTGTTTTTACTTGCGCCGTTTGGCCCGATATTTCAAATTTGTGGCGTGTAAAAACTGATATCCGAGCGGCTAACGGAGCCCGCAAAAAAATAATGGGAAATAAACCCGTGTAACATTTAAATTTTCGCGCGTGAGTTAGTGCTGGTAGTGCGCGGGATGGCCCTAAAAAAAATCTAACAAAACGGCCGCAAGGAACAAGGTATAAAATAAATCTCGCGCTCGGTAAAACTCGTAAAACGCGTGAAATCGTAAATATAAAACGGCGATTGTCGACCACACCATACCATATATTTTCTTTCCCTTTTGTTATAGACGTTATTATTGTAAAAAAGAATTTATTAACCACCTTTTTACTTCATACAGAGAAGCAGTCGAAAAATGAAGAGGAATGGATGAAGAGGAATCCTCTGAATTTGGATGAATAAGACGAGGAAAAGCAGTAAGAATACGGATCTTATATAAATATAAGGAGAGTAAATATCAAAAAGTTTATGATTGAGGCAAACTAAATAACAATCTAGGAGATTTCGTCCAATCAGAAAAGATAATGCATTCTAGACAGGACGTCGCGCCTTTATTTTACCTTAATAAAGAAATAAAGGTGCGACATCCTGTCTAGAATACACACCAGCACCATCTTTTACAAATGGATGGAACCCCGCATTTCCTATTACTGTTTCTTTGTAATTTGTAATTCCAAGTGTGGCTGAAGGAAGAAGGACGAAGGAACGATGATGACGGACAACGACGATGAAGAGGAGTAACTATCGAGGACTGAGACTATCCGGAAGTTATTCGAGAAGCAGTTTCCTTAGGATTTGTATGAACAAGATGCGGAGAAGCAGTAAGAATACGGATCTTAAATAAATATAAGGAGAGTGAATATCAAAAAGTTTATGATAGAGGCAAACTAAGTAAAAATCGTGGGGGTTTCGTCCAATCAAAAAAGATGGTGAGTTCTAGACAGGACGTCGCGCCTTTATTTTACCTTAATAAAGAAATAAAGGCGCGACGTCCTGTCTGGAATACACACCAGCACCATCTTTTACGAATGGATGGAACCCCGAATATCCTATTACTGTTTCTTTGTAATTTGTAATCCCAAGTGTGGCTGAAGGAAGAAACGATGATGACGGACAACGACGATGAAGAGGAGTAACTATCGAGGACTGAGACTATCCGGAAGTTATTCGAGAAGCAGTTTCCTTAGGATTTGGATGAACAAGATGCGGAGAAGCAGTAAGAATACGGATCTTAAATAAATACATATAAGGAGAGTAAATATCAAAAAGTTTATGATTGAAGCAAACTAAGTAACAATCTAGGGGGTTTTGTCCAATCAGAAAAGATAATGCATTCTAGACAGGACAGGGCGCCTTTATTTTACCTTAATAAAGAAATAAAGGCGCGACGTCCTGTCTAGAATACACACCAGCACCATCTTTTACGAATGGATGGAACCCCGCATTTCCTATTACTGTTTCTTTGTAATTTGTAATCCCAAGTGTGGCTGAACGAAGAAGGACGAAGGAATGATGATGACGGACAACGACGATGAAGAGGAGTAACTATCGAGGACTGAGACTATCCGGAAGTTATTCGAGAAGCAGTTTCCTTAGGATTTGGATGAACAAGATGCGGAGAAGCAGTAAGAATACCGATCTTAAATAAATATAAGGAGAGTGAAATCAAAAAGTTTATGATTGAGGCAAATTAAGTAACAATCTAGGAGGTTTCGTCCAATCAGAAAAGATAGTGCGTTCTAGACAGGACGTCGCGCCTTTATTTTACCTTAATAAAGAAATAAAGGCGCGACGTCCTGTCTGGAATACACACCAGTACCATCTTTTACGAATGGATGGAACCCCGCATGTCCTATTACTGTTTCTTTGTAATTTGTAATCCCAAGTGTGGCTGAAGGAAGAAACGATGATGACGGACAACGACGATGAAGAGGAGTAACTATCGAGGACTGAGACTATCCGGAAGTTATTCGAGAAGCAGTTTCCTTAGGATTTGGATTAACAAGATGCGGCGAAGCAGTAAGAATACCGATCTTAAATAAATATAAGGAGAGTGAATATCAAAAAGTTTATGATTGAGGCAAAGAAAGTAACAATCGTGGGGGTTTCGTCCTATCAGAAAAGATAGTGCGTTCTAGACAGGACGTCGCGCCTTTATTTTACCTTAATAAAGAAATAAAAGCGCGACGTCCTGTCTGGAATACATAATCAAAAATGATGTGTTAGCGCAGAAGCAAGCATAAGCGGGCTCAAAGAGCATGATTCGCTTCCAGCCTGCTAGTTATGTAAATAAGGGACACTTTTGTTATTCCATGCCAATTTTAAAATTATGGCTATTCGTGAAGCAGAAAAAAGAAACAATTGTGCAGCCGCTAAAAAGTATGGTATAACAGAAAACAATATTAGACGAGAATCCTTTCAAGGACCCAAAAAAGGTCGATTTCCAGAAATTGATGAAATTGTTGTTGATTTTATAAATGAAATGCGTGGACAAGGATTTCTACCAACAAGAGAAACAATTCAATTAAAGGCTGAAGAAATAGCTAAAAGCAAAAATATCCCTCAAACTACATTTGTATCATGTATCATCAGAATATATGTCAATGAAATTGCATTTGATGCGGCATTTGCACGAATACATCAATGAGGCATCAAATGTATCACCATGTATCATCCACCCGCTCACGTCGTTCTTTAATCTTTGACTGCTTCTCTATATCTTCTTCATCAAAATCCTTCGGAAAGGATATTCCAAGTTATCTCCTTCCTCGTCAGTCCTCTTCCGTGCTTTCTCTTTCCGCCACACTAGTGATAATGGTCCACTTCCCATCCATCTCTACTTCTTCTGCACGCTCACGTCCCACACTGGGCTGAACCCCGATTCTAGCTGGACAAAATTATTTTATGGGCTTAACAAGAGCATAAATAGCTTAAAAAAATAATGAAAAACATATATTAAGGAAATAGTAGGTGTTTCAGTTCTCAGAATCTTGTTCATCCAAATCCTGAGGAAATTACTTCTCGGACAATCTTCAGTTAGTCTCAGTCCTCGACAGCTACTCCTCTACATCGTCGTTGTCCGTTATCATCGCCTCACTAGATGCTTTTCTGCAAGAACACCAGTTCTCCGCCCTTCTTCCTTCAGCCACACATGTGGTGATGCTTGAAAATTTCAAAAAAGTACCCGTTTTTTGAAATTTTGTCCACTTTGCGATTTTTTTGCGAGAAAATTCAATCGTAAAAGTTGGTGTTTTGTGTGTGTTCCAGACAGGACGTCGCGCCTTTATTTCTATATATAGGTAAAATAAAAGCGCGACGTCCTGTCTGGAACACACTATCTTTTCCGATTGGACGAAACGGCATGGCAAGTTATAATTAAATAAATTAAATTAAGAATAAATAAATTCAATTTATTATTGTTACTTTGTTTGCCTCTATCATAAACTTTTTGATATTTACTCTCGTTATATTTATTTAAGAGCCGTATTCAGCTAAATTCTCGTACACCAGGTACTCCAAATAAAACCAATAAAACATAACGCCAATTCTAGTGTTCTTCTTATTTCCTCGAAGTCTTCCGGCATCAATTTCAATAAATTTTTCTTTCCAATATACCTGTGCGTTTCGATTGCGTTTTTCGATGTACGAGCTCGAGTGAATCCGTATCGAACGGATTCGATAACCTGATTCGCATAAACTGGCATAGACGGGACGGGTATTTCGAGTGTTGCGAAATCACCGGAATAGTTAAGCGAATTCCAACCAGAAATAAACGTAGCGAGCCCCAAATTTCACAACGAAATATATCGGCCTCGGCGCCGCCGTTATTAATGTTCCATTACCGAGGCAGTAGATAGAACTGGGTACGTTCGACGCGCGCCCCATCCTATTGATTGGATTACTATTATCAATTTAGATTAAATTAAGCCGTCATTAGACGAGCGGAGGGGTAGACAGCTTCGAAACCGGCGTTAATCGCTTTCTAACGAATATAACGATTAGCACATATGTAAACTTCAAATAAAATAATTTGCATAATACAAAGCTTAACTTTGGATGTTACAATATTGTGTTTAATTATCATTTTTGATCTTTAATAATATGAGTTGGGGTAGTAACGAGAGGATTCATTATTAATTAACGATCTTTGCAATTTGATGTGAGGTTTGGGATGGTTGTTACGTTTCTGGCCACATTCGGATCAAACTGATTAAAATATTTATGAAATATCCTCGTGTCGTCGACGAGCTTGGTGACTGGTGAATTACGAATTTGCATACCACACTATTTCCGGTTTATATTAAATGTTGGTTGTGTGGTTTATAAATTATGTTTTAACTAGCTTTGAAATTTATGCAAAATAAAATTCCTCTTATTCAATAACACTTATGGTTATCACTTTCTATCCAACTCTGTTTCCTGTATCATTCATCCGCTCACGTCGTTCCTTAATCTTTAACTGCTTCTCTATGTATTGTTCATGCAACAACCTTCGGAAAGGATATTCTGGGTAGTCTCTTTTCTCGACAGTCACTCCTCTTGGTCATTTTTGTTTACTCTTGCAAAAACGCAAGTACTCCTCCGTGCCATACTAGTGATAATGATCCATTTTCTATCCATCTCTGTTTCTTCTCCACGCATCCATCATCTTACTCACGTCCCTGTTCATCTTTTAACTGAAAGTCCTTCTCGTCTCAGTCTTCGACAGTTACTCCTCTTCATCGTCGTTGTCCGTCATCATCGTTCCTTCCTTGAGCCACACTCGGGATTACAAATTACAAAGAAACAGTATCAGGACTTGCGGGATTCCATCCAATCATAAATGATGGTGCTGGTGTGTATTCCAGACAGGACGTCGCGCCTTTATTTCTTTATTAAGGTAAAATAAAGGCGCGACGTCCTGTCTAGAGCACAATATATTTTCCGATTGGACGAAACCCCCACGATTGTTACTTTCTTTGCCTCTATCATAAACTTTAAAAGTATTTTCAAATATACTGAATAATCACATATCTCTAGTCATCATTCATTTCACATGCGTCTTCCACATCACTCTCTTCAGTACATATATATACACATATATATTGCTTAATGTTAACTTTTTCATTATTAAAAACTATCCCGAATGTGACGTAATTATCTTCTCGAAACAAATTGATTTCGAACTCGATTATATCCAAACACGTTTATTTACAGTATAAACCAATTTGCAATCGATTATTGGAAACTTAATGGATTCATAATAAGCAAGAGAACAGCATCTGATGGTGACTGATATTATTATAATGTTCATTTACATATTATCGACCTAGTTTCTATCTTTTAGAGTCGTTAACGAGAAAAAGTAACGAACTAGAAAATGGAAATTAATAAAGATAATTTTTAAACTAATGTTTATGTAAGAGCAATGTGTAAGTTGAGTTTATGTAAGTTGGTGGACATAATGGAAACTTGATTGTCGACGCGTGCGCTCCGAAATTACCAATGGAAATCAGGTGCCGGGCGACGTCGGGTGTCGAATTTTTGAAAGGGCAACGGTGTGAACGGAATAACCAATATCCTCGATAAACGCCGCAATTTTTTCCGTTTAATAATCCGGGTCAAAAAGTTTGGGTTAAATTTTTTTGTATTGTTGGAAACCACCAAGGCGGAAGACTAAATAATTGATCAAATGAACTTAGACACCACCGTAGTATCCCCTTGGGCGTCATCGTTACGCTCGCTAACTTCGCTAACCAAAGCTCTTCGACAAGAATTTTTGATCGCATTTAAACTTGGATCTCGTTAAGTTTTTACAAAGTTAAAAAGAAAATTACAATCTCTAAGTTTATTAAGAACTAATAAATTAAATATATTTTTGTTGACCTCAAAAATATTTCACTAATGATCATTTTCGGGAAGTTTGCAATCTCTTTTTTTTTGTCTGTTAAAAAAGAAATAACACAAAACATCGACTCATTTTCCGAGCCATTATTAAAATGCAAGAGAAGTCGGTTGTCTGCTTGGTTTCCACTCCCCGCAGCTCACTACCTTACCTTCGTGCCCCGCACTCGAGTTTCGCCTGTAATTGTGACGGGGATTTGAACGTCGTTGTAATTGGGGCTTTAGGCGAGAGACAGAATTTGAAAACGGCTTCCGCATT
Source organism: Onthophagus taurus (assembly GCF_000648695.1). Lineage (NCBI taxonomy): Eukaryota > Metazoa > Arthropoda > Insecta > Coleoptera > Scarabaeidae > Onthophagus > Onthophagus taurus. The sequence continues at coordinate 161,571 of NW_019280453.1, read as the reverse complement.
GAGGGGGATTGCGGAAATTCGGCAACCAATTAGTTTCTAAAAAAACAATGAAACCAACACATACAGTGTGTTAATTAATTATCGTACCCGACGTCAAGTATGCAACCAATATCGCAGTTCACTACGCATCATACGCAAATCGCGTATTCCAATAAAAATACTGTGATATTGGTTGCATACTTGATTAACACACTGTACCATGTAATATTTGAATGCAACCTTATTTTGTGTCTTCGTGGTTAACATAGAGTTGTAAAGTACCTTACGTCATCTTGTTCAATCTCTTTGTCGTGATTGTTGAAAGTCGCCCACGGGAGAGTTTTCCGCAAATAGCTGCTACACTGAAATTGGATATCCATCATAGAGAATTTCCACGAAATTGCTACGTCTTAAGATGGGCGAGACGAATCGCGACAGCGTTCTCTTGTTTATTGAAACCGGAAGCATTTCCGGGACATTTCTCGCTATACGTTCTATTGCGGTGAGATTACACGTGCAAAATCCAGGTCGTACGGATTGACGTCATTCGTGGTTTCGACTAGTTAGTTGGGGGAATTACCGTTTTGTTCTAAGAATACAGTGTGTTAATTAATTATCGTACTTAAAGTCATCATTGCAAATATGCAACCAATATCACAGTATACGGGATTTGCGTATTACACTGTGATATTGGTTGCATACTTGCAATTATGAAAACGCTCGTGATGTAACAAATTAGTTGAAGAATTAAGATGATGTCGAAGACGTTTCAACATAAATATTATTCAGAAAGGGGTACAATGCAAACTGTAAACAGCGTGCAAAAGCTGTGATAGTACATCTTGAACGACGACGCCCCCTATAAGTTTTAGGAACCAGCGAGTAAATCACCTGGCTCGGGGCGCCGACAGACGGCCCAACTTCTAAACTCCGCGCGGGGCGTTAAAACTTTCTGGCCGGGAATTCGGAATTAAATTTTCGGTGAGTTTTTCGCCTGGCGGCTGCCGCCGATTTAAACTTAATTTTTCAGTTACACCTCGACGGAGCCGCCGAAATTGCCGCACCACCCCCTCTATCGATCTACAATGTCGACAGACGCCCAACCGGATACACTTCCCACCCTTTCTCCGGATATCCACTGTGTCGACGACCGATTCGCAACCATCCATCACCATTAGACGGTGTTAAAATAAAAAAAAACTATGAATTTCACACAAATCTAGCCCAATTCTGACAATGATGTAGAGTCGAGATTCCTCTTAACTCAAATTATATTAATACCTTGCATAAACGCTGCAACACGAGCAAGGACACGTACTGAATGACGGAAACTCGAGATTTCACAGAAAGCCATAGATATGTATAACCATTGTGATGTAGTAAATACGTGTTATCGGCTAGATCGTAGCCACTTAACCGATTCGGGCGTGTTGCGGTTAGATAAACGTGACGCAGCTCTTAACCGCAATTTAACGAGGTCGCGAATCTGGAAGCAAATTGAATGTGTCGTACACAGAACGAACGACGTCGTCGTCCTTGGTGTAAACGAAGGAATATATTGCTTTCGCCCTACAACTCTTATTGTGCTCCATTAATTTTTGCTTTATACTTTTAAATTTGATGCAACCTAATCTCAAACACAACCTCTTGGTTTTTAAAACTTCCTAAATATTTGCTTTTGTGACCAAAACGTTCGCGTATCCTCATTGCAAGTATGCAACCAATATCACAGTGCAATACGCATCATACGCAAATCACGTATTGCAATAAAAATACTGCGATATTGGTTGCATACTTGCAATGATGACGTCGGGTACGATAATTAATTAACACACTGTATTTGCTAACACTGCATTGGAAGGAGTCTAGCAAAAAATCTCACCACCTGGGAGAGGTGTCACTAAATTATGCTTCTCAATCCGACATACTCTAAAACAGTGATGGCGAACCTATGACACGTTTGTCAGAGGTGACACACCTCAATTGAGACAAGAAATTCCATAATTCAATTTATAATAATTAGTTTTCATAGTGATTTTTTTATTTTACCAGCAAAAAAATGGAAAATCAAAAAAACAAAAAAGTAAGATTGGATGATAACAAGTGCGGAAGTACCAGTAGCTGACCTTTCCATGATATATGGACAGAGATGTACGGAATTGTCGACAGAAACAACAGAGCATTGGGTAATGAAACGATAGTAAGCAGAATATGGAATATAAAAAGAAAGACACTTTGAAACTACTCATTGTGAGCTCTTGAAGAACACTATGGATGATAGGAAAGAATACATTGCTAGGTAGTTAAACGTCTATAAATTTTAATCAAATTCCATCATTCAATTTGTAAAAAGCTCTACCAATTTAGCATCAGCAAGTTATTATGTTACTTATTCCATAGAAAAGAAAGAAAGAATAATACATCTTAATAAAAACGTACAACATCAACTAAAACCATTAATATCACATCAAATGCTGGGTTGACCATTATTGTGAGATATTCTGATGGCCTTACTATGAGAGAAGAGTTAATAAAGTTGGAATCAGTGCCAATAAGTACATCAGGAAACGAAATATGTGGGCCTGTTATAGAAACGTTCAGTGATTTAAGCATTGGTATTGTAGTGTTTTGTTTGTTTACATATTATACAGGGTGTATCTGAATGACTGCAACAAACTTCAAGGGGTGATTCTTTAGTGAATTTTAAGGGTACTTTGATATATGAACCATGGGCGACTTCGGCTCCCCTAAGGAGCTACACCCCTCCAAAAATCATCAATTATCATCGTCATAAGAAAAATCTAGACAAAAATTGAACGGGGGTGGTTATATTTAGTAACTTAGAAGAGTAGGTTGAAAGTACAAATAGGGTCAAAACGTGCCCTATTATGAGTTAAACATATTCCCCAAATTTCATTTTCCTAGCATTTATGGTTTTTGAGAAAAAAAAGTTAAACCAAAATTTTCCGCCATTTTTAGAGGGGTGTATAGCTCCTTAAGGGAGCCGAATTCGCCCATCGTTCATATATCAAAGTACCCTTAAAATTCACTAAAGAATCACCCCTTGAAGTTTGTTGCAGTCATTCAGATACACCCTGTATATTGGGGTTTCTTTAGCTATGAGACTCTTGTTAAACTCAGGGTTTCGGGTCAAGTTCAGGTTCAAAAAGAAAAATAAGGTTCGACAAAAATTCTTTTAATTAAACAAAAAAAATTAACACGTTTTATGAATAACGAAAATAAAGTTGTTCTTCTAAATTTACTTTATTAACAATGCCTATTGACGAGAGGTAACTTTTAAATAAAATAGAAAACTGCGATAATCGATCTGAGAGAGAACACGTTTATTCTTTCGAGAGAGCAGGATAAAAACTCGTTATATCCGTTCTTAGAAATAACAAATGGCTGACGCCTTAAATCGNAGAACACTATGGATGATAGGAAAGAATACATTGCTAGGTAGTTAAACGTCTATAAATTTTAATCAAATTCCATCATTCAATTTGTAAAAAGCTCTACCAATTTAGCATCAGCAAGTTATTATGTTACTTATTCCATAGAAAAGAAAGAAAGAATAAATCATCTTAATAAAAACGTACAATATCAACTAAAACCATTAATATCACATCAAATGCTCGGTTGACCATTATTGCGAGATATTCTGATGGCCTTACTATGAGAGAAGAGTTAATAAAGTTGGAATCAGTGCCAATAAGTACATCAGGAAACGAAATATGTGGGCTTGTTATAGAAACGTTCAGTGATTTAAGTGATTATTTTTTTTTTTATTTGTTGCAGTCATTCAGATACACCCTATCTGAATGACTGCAACAAACTTCAAGGGGTGATTCTTTAGTGAATTTTAAGGGTACTTTGATATATGAACCATGGGCGACTTCAGCTCGGATGAAAGTATCCTAAAACTTTTTTGTCTCTCTAAAATTTTTCCAAAAACGACTAATTTTTGAGAAAAAAAATAATAAAGCAAACACTGCCCGTTAAACAACGAGGTTGTTGATCAAAAGTTGGAATGAATTTTATTGAAAAAGTCTTAGTAGGCTTTGTAATCTTTGTCAGAAATATTTTTGACGTTTAAATGTCAGTGTTTTTCTTACTATTATTATTGTTTTTCAAATAAAGTTCTATCGCATTTACGCTCGTTCACTCGACGTTTCACAATTTTAAATAAAATAATAATAATAGTAAGAAAACCACTGATATTTAAACGCCAAAAATATTTTTGACAAAGATTGCAAAGCCTACTAAGATTTTTTCATTAAAAATTCATTCCAACTTTCGATTAACAACGCTACAGCTTAACAGTTAGTGTTTGCTTAATTAATTTTTTTCTCAGAAACTATTAACTTTTCGAAGATCATCAGAGAGGCAAAAAAGTTTTAGAATATTTTCGTCTATCTAAATAAAATATTTCCAATGTATTTATCACCGTCATAAGAAAAATCTAGACAAAAATTGAACGTCCCCAAATTTCATTTTCCTAGCATTTATGGTTTTTGAGAAAAAAAAGTTAAACCAAAATTTTCCGCCATTTTTAGAGGGGTGTAGCTCCTTAGGGGAGCCGAATTCGCCCATGGTTCATATATCAAAGTACCCTTAAAATTCACTAAAGAATCACCCCTTGAAGTTTGTTGCAGTCATTCAGATACACCCTGTATATTGGGATTTCTTTAGCTATGAGACTCTTGTTAAACTCAGGGTTTCGGGTCAAGTTCAGGTTCAAAAAGAAAAATAATAAGGTTCGATAAAAATTCTTTTAATTAAACAAAAAAAATTAACACGTTTTATGAATAACGAAAATAAAATTGTTTTTCTAAATTTACTTTATTAATAATGCCTATTGACGAGAGGTAACTTTTAAATAAAATAGAAAACTGCGATAATCGACTAAAACATCGATCTGAGAGAGAACACGTTTATTCTTTCGAGAGAGAGAGAGCAGGATAAACTCGTTATATCCGTTCTTAGAAATAACAAATGGCTGACGCCTTAATCGAAATCAAACTCGTTGGAAAAATAGTGTTAAATAAAAGAAAGTTATACAAGACAAACTGAAAAATCTTTACCCACAAGTAAGTATTGATAAAATTATAAGGAAACTCTTGTGAGGTGTCTTTTGAGTTTGATTCGTTGATTTTCCTTTTGTAGGTTATGTTAAATAAGAAAAATAAATTATCATCCAACTCACTGCGAAAAAGAAAGGATTGGAATTCAATGTGGTATCAGGATAATGGATTGTTTCTTGGTTTCGGAGCACGAACTAGTTTTCTGGATTGGTTACAGGATTCCTCGTAGTTTCCGGTCTCTCTTACGGATTCTTCTGATGGAAAATTGGACTGCTGTTCTTCGGATTTCGGATGATCTCGAAGACGTTTCAGGAGTTCTCGGAATAAGTTGTAGGTTGATTCTTTTTTTATATCGTTGGTTAAATTGGCTTTATAAAATTATTTTAATTTTAAAGGTTATATCTCTCGGAGATTAAAAATTTTTTTTTTTCTGACGACGTGGATTCGACGCTGGTCAGACAACGACTCTCTCGCTGCCTGTTCGCGATTTCTTTATATACCCCGGCACTCCAACTGTTTCTTCCTCGTTTCTGATTGGTTCTTAGGTTCGCGCCTTTTTTCAAAATTCAAAATTCTTGCATCGAAACTAGCGTCATCTCTCGTATTTTTTCGGAACTAACCTTCAAAATTAAAAATTTTTTTTCCGTTGATTTCTCCCTTATTCCTTTATTAATCGTAATAAAACTTCATATTCAACGTTGTCTTTTCTTGTTTTCAGACATACATTGGAGTACACGCCAAATTTCATCAATGAGCAAAGTTAGAAAAATTCAATTTTAAATCAAGGATTTCCTCCTCAAAATAACGTTAAAACATCAAAGGATGGATGAAAAATGTGCTTTAGGAGCTGAACTATATTAATTGATACTTTTGGAAGCAAACTAAACGGTTTTAGATAAGATTTCCACCAACAAAAAATCTCTCTGTCAAAATTTCAAGGTTATGTTCTCTCGGTGAACTAAACGATGGTTATTTTTATCACAGTATTTCTAAAATTGTGTCGGTCCTGTCATAACAGATGGGGCACCAAATATGGTTGGAAAAAATGTGGGATTCATGAAATTGTTTATGGAAATTGGTAGACATCTTATTGTACCATACTATTGCATTATCCATCAGGAGGTACTGTGTGCTAAATCAGGATTTTCAGAACTTTACGAATTTATCACTGCTCGACCTCTCCATAAGCGAGGATTTTCTGCACTTTGGCAAGAAGTCGATGTTTAATTAATGTGAGATGGCTAAATCGAGGTAAAGTTCTTGAGCGATTTGTGGAATGTTTTGACGAAATTACAGTATTTCTTGAGAATAAAGACCTGGCAAACTTTTCCCAAATTAATGATGATAAGTGGGTCAGTAATTTAATGTTATTTGCACATTTGTCTGTTCATATGAATGAACTAAACTTAAAATTACAAGGTTTTGGCAAAAGTATTGATTCGGTTAAAAGGTATTTTGAGAAGATCTCTCTCTTTCTGAACAGTTCTGAACATTAAAATAATTAAATATCCGGATGTAGTTACTTACAATACATTGGATTTAAATGATTTCCAATGGTTGGAAATTGAAAATTTAGAAATGCAACTGGTAGAATTTCAAGAAAGAGTTTGGAGTCATATATTCGTTGAGTTAAGAGTGGAGCTTGAAACTTTGGAGCGGAATCGTTTAAATAATGAAGAAGAGTGCAACTACGAACAGGAAATTTCGAATGCTTGGAACAGATTATCTGACAGTAACATTTAGTAACATAAAGAATTTAGCAATGGCGTTATTAACAATATATACTTCAACGTATTACTGTGAGGTGTTATTCTTTGGGTTAAATACTGCAAAAAATAAATCTTTTTTTATCTGAAAATACCAAATACTTATTAAAAATTTTATATGACACGGCAGCATATTGTTTAATAAGAGTTTTGAAAATTTTGACACGTCCAGTTCAAAAGGTTCACTGCAAAATAATATGACGGGTTTATTGCTAGAACGTGACAAGCCACACCTTCTGCAAAAATAAGATTTTGCTTTTTTCTCATCATGCAATAGCATTACAAGCAGCATAAAAATTTGTACAAAGTTATTCGTAGAGATGGCTCCACTTATCCTAAAATCTCGTTCTTACATTAACACTGCAGCGTTAAAATCTGCAGGTTAAAACTTGACAAGTCAACAAAATGGACTGCGCGTTTGCAACAGGTGACAAAGACAGTAAAATTAACGATGATATTAATGAAGAAGATGATAGTGTAGTAGATAAAGACTACAAATCATCTTATCTCGGTTCAGATTCAGAATATTTTGACGTATTTTTTTAATTATTTTGTGGCATGTCATGTTTTAGCATTGCTTTTTTAACCTGTTAAAGAGGTTTTTTTCACGTTATTGCATTACATTTTCAGGACGAATCTACTACATGTTTATTAGAAGTGATTAATAATCTAGTTAAAGTGTGCAGAAGCCGTGAAGTTGCAACAGTACCAACTCACACAATGGATGCACAGAAACACTGACATGTACGTGAGAACGAAAAGAAAAAGTAGGCATAATTTAGAGTATACAAGTGAATCGACCAAAAGGTGATACCAATAACAATCAGTTCAAGACCATCTATACAGTAGGTCTGAAAATTTTGAGAGAACCTATTTAAACTGTAATATGATCATCGCTAGATTTTACATGTACGGAATTTAATATTGGATTTAAATTACCTAAATCTGACACTTGCAAAACTTGCGACGCTTTTAATTTGAAAATTTCTAACAGTACAGTAGGTTGTGAAAATAATGAGAAGGAATTACAGGAACTAAGCACAGTCTAATTTACATAAAAGTAGAGCGCCTGTAGTGCAAAGCTTATTAAAAAGCTTAGTAGAAGAATCTAAGACAAAAGCAGAAGCACGTTTTTATATTCACTTGATATCCGATCGTGACTTTGTCTCAATAGAGAAAAGGTATAGAAAATACGCATGACAGATCTATTCACCAGAAAGGTGGTACAAAGTTATAGAAGAAAGTAATAAAAAACATCCATTTTTGGTCACGATTATGCAACAAAACGATTTCATTAATCTAGAACCTTTGCTATCTAAAATGTTCTAACAAAGTTCAAGTTGACATCTCGGAGCAAGTCATTTCTACTCTTAGAATTAGAAGTGTGAGACTATTTTGATTCTTTATTATGGACAGTATGTTCAGCTCCCAGTGGAAAAGAGTTTGAAGATAATGAAGAAATTGATGCATAAAATAGCAGGATATTAGTTATTAAGCAAGACTTTTCTGATACGGAGCAGCAGCCTGGTATAGGAAAGTCCGACAGACTTCAGTTATCAGTAAACTTTCACGAATTCAACGAGTAGCTGGAGTGGCAATCTCTGGTGCGTTAGGAACAACGCCAACTCTAGCAATGGAGGTTCTGCTTGGCCTATCTCCTCTGCATGTGCATATAGAGAAAGTGGCTACAACAACCATTTACAGATTTAAGCAATATGCTCAAAACTGTTCCGACATGTCCTACCAATGGGCTGCGGAAGACATTATAAGCACTGATACTGTGCTATCAATGCCGTCAGATTTGGCGGTATCACTATCAGTGATTAATGCTCGATACCAGATTGTACTGCCTGAGCGGCAGTCCTGGATCGAAAATGAAAATTCTCTGGTTCGGGCAGACATTTGCTTGTACACAGATGGATCAAAAACGCCTGAAGGGGTAGGAGCAGGAGTATACTGCCAGACACCTCGAATTAAGCAAGCCTACAGCCTGGGTACGTACTGTACTGTATTCCAGGCGGAAGTATTTGCTATTGACATGGGTGCTAA
>NW_019280453.1:131158-152172 GCF_000648695.1 Onthophagus taurus | reverse complement strand
TGGAGGTGGGAAGGGAAGGAGATAGAGGAGGTGAGGGAGTACACATATTTGGGGTACAGATTTAGAGAGGACAACAAGGAAGGCGCGCATGTGAGGGCAATGGCCAAGAAGGCGAATAAGGTGATGGGGCAGGTCTGGGGGTGGGGAGAGAGATTATTTGGAAGGGATATGGGAAAAAGGAAGATGATATTCGAGTGCTTGATTAGAAGTGTTATGATGTACGGGGCGGAGCTTTGGGGGTGGAAAGAGCAAGGGCTGTTGGAAGGCGTACAGGCTAGGTATTGGAGATGGGTTTTGGGGTTGGCAAAAGAGACGCCGGAGTACATAGTCAGAGAAGAGGTGAAGGTTGATAAGTTAAGAGTGGAGGCGGGTAAAAGGGCGGTACGTTTTGAGGAGAGGGTTGAAGGGAGGTCTCAATGTAAAATTTTGGGGGAGTGCTGGAAAGAGATTAAGGCAGGGAAAGGGGGTTACGGGCAACGAGGGAGGGAGGAATATTTCAGAAGGGTGGGGTACTCAGTGAAAGCGGTAGATGATAGAAGGAGGGAAGGGATTGAGATGTGGAAAGAGCTGGAGAGCAGGGACAGAGATGTACAGAGGCAAGAAAGAAGGGGGCAGATAAGGGAGAGCAGGTACAACCCTAAGTACGAGGAAATAATAACGGAGGGATTGCCGAAGTACCTGTCGGTGGAGGGGGATGAGGAGGGGAAGAGGATGGTGGCAAGATTCAGATGCGGCAATGAGGAGAGAGCGAATAGGTATTGGATGAGAGATGATGAGAGGGGTTGTAGGCTATGTGGGGGGGAGTGGGAGTCGTTGGAGCACCTACTGAGGGAGTGTGACGAGCTAAGAGAGGAGGTGATCGGCTGGAAGCAGGTGCTGGGGGAGGGGGCAGAGGGAAGAGAATGGATGAGGGAGGTGGTGGCGACAAGGCAGCGTAGGGAGATGCGGAGAGGAGATGGGGAGGGGTAGGATAGGAAATAAAATGTATTGTATTGTAATGTGATATATGTAATTGTAGTATTGTTAAAATTTAATTGTTTGTGGAATGTATTGCTGATATGGTAGCAATAAACTTAATTAATTAAGAATAAATTAAGTTCGTTAATATAATTAAATTTGATAACGATATCTATCGGGGTACAATAGATCCTTAGGGTCGCGGTGCAAGGTTGGTTAGTCTGCCTACCCGATATGTAGTCGATGCAATGTAATGTAATGTAAGACTTTTTTGTATAAATATTAAAAAGAGAAGGAGGAAAAGATCACGTTCTAGCAATAAGCTCTTCATATGTCTGAGCCACTGCGTTATTTTGTCAAAGTTCAAGTTGACATCTCGGAGNTCGATTTTTGGGTCGCAGTTTATCTCCTCAAGGGATCTGAATGACCTTTCGCCGAGCAAGGTGTTAATGTTCGTTAAGAGCATTGGACTGCACGGTGAAATTTGAAAACGATATCTATCGGGGTACAATAGATCCTTAGGGTCGCGGTGTAAGGTTGGTTAGTCCGCCTACCCGATATGTAGTCGATGCAATGTGATGTAATGTAAGACTTTTCTGCATAAATATTAACAAGAGAAGGAGGAAAAGATCACGTTCTAGCAATAAGCTCTTCATATGTCTGAGCCACTGCNCGCCTACCCGATAAGTAGTCGATGCAATGTAATGTAATGTAAGACTTTTTTGTATAAATATTAAAAAGAGAAGGAGGAAAAGATCACGTTCTAGCAATAAGCTCTTCATATGTCTGAGCCACTGCGTTATTTTGTCAAAGTTCAAGTTGACATCTCGGAGTAAGTCATTTCTACTCTCCGAATTAGAATGTTCAGCAAAAAGTTTGAAGATAATGAAGAAATTTATGCATAAAATAGTAGCAAGATTTTTCTGCATAAAGATGATTAATTCTCACTCATGCCTGTACTAATTAAGCGCATAAGTAGCTTTAAGTACTTAATTTAGAATAATATAAATATCAAATACATTTTGAATACTAATTTGTATTAATTCAAACTGTAACTATCAAAATAGAGTTGTATGAAACTTAGGCATCCAAATTATCCTTAAGTAAACTATAGGTTAAAATTACCTGTAAGTTTGGGGGACAGTGGTCGAGCAACTCGAGCATGTGTCTGATGTTCTGCGCATCCTGAATTACAAAGTTTAGTTCCATGTCGAATTCCCCTCCAACAAGCTGTAACAAAACATGCCGAGTTAAACTTGTATACGAATTTGATAACGAACGTAGTTTATGCGGTGTTTGAAGAAGGATTTTATTTAAAATTTTGCCTATGATTTAGCTGGTAAAATTATAAAATAATATAAAATCGAATATCCCGTTAGTTCATTTTTGAAAAACAATATTGTACTCGATCCACCTGTGTTACCAATCCCCATCAATTATTCAACAGTTTGCAAAAGCACCCGATTCGGTTAGGAATTTAACGAATACAGCTCGAGATCAATATTGGACCGATCGTATCTCGTTTGATGTTACAAGATTACAATGTGTTTACAAAGTTTTAATTGATATCCCTAGATAACGATCTAATGAGTTAATAATAAACAACAACTAACAATAAAATGACATCACTACTGGATTACGTAAATAGCTTGGACCCCACTGCCATCGCCCATAAACAACCCTTAATCGCTGGCCATTATGGCGAGTAATGAACAGACCCCGAACGCTAAACGAAGCTTATGATTTGAGTTGTTTTGCCACCCAGAAAAAGCGATCGATACCTATACAAACCTAGAATACTATAACATTGAAACCTTACCCTACAAGAAAGCTTCGAGTGATATTGGAAATTAATTTTTAAACGCAAAGATAAACGACCGCGCATGGCAATAAATCGGGGTGAATATAAACGTGGCATCTGCCAAACACTCAAATAATTGATCTCCAATACTAAATTGATGTTCCAACCGCACGAAGCCATTAGATAATTGCCCCACACAATTTACAATAAAATCTTTTTTTTTAATCTATCCAAGTTGATTTCCCAACGGGGTAATTTAAATAACCGAATTTATACAAACTTCACATCCCTAGAATAGTTGAAACGTATTCACGATGTAGCTCACGTCAACTTGAAACAATACCGCCCATCCCAACGTGCCCGAGAGATGCCATCCCCGAAGCATTCTCTTCTATTCACACTGCGCACCAGTTAGCATTTCAAGTATGTATATGTAGATGTGGGTCGATTGTAAACGTCGAAACATGCGAAAAAGTTACGCGTGAAAAGAACAACGTGAAACTCTGGTTGCGGTCGCATCGTTATCTCCACGAATTGTCACAGAAGTGAACGCGTCAAAGAATCATTACGGGTGCAGAATTTCGGACGATGCAGCAGTATTTTCGAACGACGTTACCCTCCGGCTACGGTTCGCTTTAATTGACGCCACCACTAACACCGCCATCACCGCCAAAGCGTTTACGAACGGACGTTGTCGACGGATATTGCTTGCTATGAACCTGACAACTATATTTGTAGTGGACTTTTTAAACCTAATATTCTCACAGTAAATATTAATAGTAATCGAGATAGGAAAGTTTTTTTTAATCATAAGAGGCTTAACGTAGGGGTGGCATTGATGTTGTTTAAACGGGAGTGCTGCAGAGCTCACAACCGATACGATAAATTAACCCAAGTTTGGCGTCTGCCAAGGAAGCCCTCCCCAGTTTTCTAAGAGAGCGTGTGCCGGGTTTAGGGGCCGTATCAGCTCTAGAAACGTGCTCTGAATACCGACAAAGTCCTCCTGAAGGATATACCTTTGTTCCCAAACTACATACATATAGAACTTTGAGAATAGGGAACCACTTATAAGCTTTGGCAATCTTCTTATTTATTATTTTTACTTTCTTGAATACACCAAGTAAAATAATAGGATCCTTATCCAATCTTTAAGATAAGAATCAATTAAAACATTATGAGAACATTAATAAGATAAAAGGTAAAAAGTCTGAAATAAACGTACTGTTCAGTGGGAAATTTAAAAAATATTGGAAAATCGAAAAATGTTTTTAATAAAAATTATTGCTTTTTTAATTCTAAATAAATATTCCTTAACAATTTTTTTGATAAAATTAATAACTCTCGAGATAACCCCAAAAATATCATTTTTATACCAGTGTACAACACCACCTAGCGGAGATATAGCATTTTTTAGTTAAAAAGTTGATTTTAAATGATTTCATAAATAAAAATTATTAAAAACATTTTTCGATAAAAACGATACGCTTCGAGATGCAATAAGTTATTTAACGTACTCTTCAGTGGGAAATTTAAAAAATATTGAAAAATCGAAAAATCGTGTTAATAAAAATTATTGCTTTCTTAATTCTAAATAAATAATTCTGGAAACATTTTTTGATAAAATTAATAACTCTTGAGATAACCGCAAAAATATCGTTTTTATACCAGTGTACAACGCCATCTAGTGGAGATTTAGAATTTTTTAGTTAAAAAGTTGATTTTAAATGATTTTATAAATAAAAATTATTTAAAACATTTTTCGATAAAAACGATACGCTTCGAGATGCAATAAGCTACTTTTAACGTACTCTTCAGAGGGAAATTTAAAAAATATTGAAAAATCAAAAAATGGTGTTAATAAAAATTATTGGTTTTTCAGTTCTAAGTAAATATTTCTGAAAACATTTTTTGATAAAATGAATAATTCTTGAGATAACCCCAAAAATATCATTTTTATAGCAGTGTACTGCGCCACCTAGTGGAGATTTAGAATTTTTTAGTTAAAATGTTGATTTTAAATGATTTTATAAATAAAAATTATTAAAAACATTTTTCGATAAAAACGATACGCTTCGAGATACAATAAGTTATTTAACGTACTCTTCAGTGGGAAATTTAAAAAATATTGAAAAATCAAAAAATGGTGTTAATAAAAATTATTGCTTTCTTAATTTTAAACAAATATTCCTTATAGAATTTTTTAATAAATTTTAACACTCAAAAGTTTCTAGTTCAACAGATGACAGAATTAGCGTCTTCTAAACCGAATTTATACATTATATAGTATGTCCGTAAAGTCATGGTGCACTGAATAAGTATAAAACTAGGAGAGGTTTTCTTTTATCGTGATTTGTTGGTTTTCTGTGACCGGTCAAAAGTGCAGCATAACTTTACGGACATTGTGTATAAATAAAACAATGTGACACACATGTCAAAAAACTAAAATGTTTGAAATAAAACTAAAACTAGAAACTTCCGGGTTATGGGGCATAACCCTCAGAAGTTTCTAGTTTTCGAAAATCGCAGAGAACAATTGAAGTATGAGGGTAATGAGGGAATCCCAAAAAAAAAACCATGCATTGGCAATCAACCGAAAGAAAATCCTATGGACGCCAAACAACTATTTGGGCATCAGGGAGCTGGATAAACCGTAAAAGCTGAAGGTCAGCAATTAGAACGCAGAAGATACAGTGTGTCCGTAAAGTCATGGTGCACTTTTGATCGGCCATCAAATCATCAAATAAAAGGAAAACTCTTCCAGTTTCTTTCCACTTCTAACCGACACACGTTTAGAAGCTGAATCATTTAAAATCAATTTTTAGGATAAATCCATCAACATTTAACATAAACAAACACAAAATTATTTTCGTATAAAGTTCTTCAATCAAAATAATGTGTCAACAATTTTCTTCCTACTTAGGTCTAACGTTGTAATTATCAAATTTTCTAGTTCGTTTAGGATAGAGTGTCAGGCGCAATTAAAACAGAATTAGGCTACGAAGGCATCGTTTACCGGTGAAGTGATGCCCTCATCTTCTTTCGCCAACTCGCCGTTGCAAGGCAAAATCGTTCCGGAACGCGCGGTGTTTGAACTGAAAGTGGGGAAGGGGACGCGGCTCTTTGAGAGGTCATTTGCAATTTTTAATTGCTTCCACGAAGGAGTTCGGTCCGGCTCGGTAAGGGAAGGACGGAGAAGAAAATAGGTCGTAATTGGTGCTTATGCGATTTAATTATTCGCGAACGAGAACCGGCGCGATATGAATTGTAAATGAGGCGTTTTATCGAACTCCCTTGTCGGTTTCAAAATATCCCTTTAGATAATCCTCGACCGTTTATGTACATAAATAAGTTAACTGATGTTTTGCGCTAAAGGAACTTGATTAGCATTCGGTTTTTGAGCTGCTACACATAAATAATATTAATGCTAATTACCAAGAGTAACTAACTAACGCAATATTATAACGCGATATAACATCGTTTGAAACTGCGTAACTCGGAGTATCTCTCGTTATAAACATAAACATTAATCAACGTATTTAAGTTGCCGTACTCTAAATTAGTGTCAAACGCACGTGTGATGGACATATTTTAATATTCAAAGTTACATAAATTATTGTTATTGTATAAGTTGCCAATTAAACAGTTTTATTACATTATCGAGTTCAAGTAAAGTCCAATGCACCTCGCCATCGGAAGTGTTAAGTTACACTTTGGCCATCGGAAGTGTTAAGTTACACTTTGGCCTTCGGAAGCGTTAAGTTACACTTTGGCCATCGACGCGTGATTACAATAACGCTGAGCAATAGAATTGCTGGCGCAAATGAAATACATAAGTAGTCAATAATTCTAAGTATTCATCTAAGTATTAATTCTAATTATTA
Organism: Onthophagus taurus; assembly: GCF_000648695.1. NCBI lineage: Eukaryota > Metazoa > Arthropoda > Insecta > Coleoptera > Scarabaeidae > Onthophagus > Onthophagus taurus. The sequence goes on along the minus strand of NW_019280453.1, from coordinate 145,533 downwards.
TATGGCAAAATTGAGTGATTATAATAAAATGGAGGTGAAATAACGAGATGGTTAGAAGTGATTCTTGATGGATGTCCGGTTGTTTTTTGACCAAATTCCGACTCTTTTCCGTCTACTCTGTATTCATGGAAACCTCTCCTAAGCCCCCTCGGGAGGAAATATGAAATTCCATATGAAACCGGATTCTAACCTGAGATTGCAATTCCGTTACACTGACGAAAATAACGAAATGATGTCGAAGGTGAAAACTTTTCGCAATTTAATTTTTAATTTTCTAACAATACCGAACAGCTATCGCAAAGTAATTATCTGCTGACTTCCCTCGAGTGAAAGCAGCATCTAAAGCGAAGTCGATTTGGAGAAGGTGGGGTAATTGGGAAAAGGGTAGCACCCCCATTGTCACAGCGAGAAAATTCCCATCTTCTAAGCTGTGAAGGGTTCGTTTCATGGCTTGTTGCGAATTCTTTCCGCTACAACTTGAAGTAATGAGTGTAAGTTTTCAAGTTTTAACGAGTAAACGATTCCGTTTTATTTCTTATTTAACAATGGTTATTTTTTCTTCTAAAAATGTTAAAAATTATTACATCTCGGTGCGTTTGCATTCGAATTTGCTCCACATCAACGTTCGCTTTAATCCTAATAACATATTCATACGAAACGCTCGATACGCTGCTATTGACAGATTGCCGGGATTCATGCGTCACTCCCGTTCGGGGATTACCGGACGAAATTCTCTGGTTCTGGTTGCAGTTGACGCCGATGTCAACGCAAGTTTAACAGAGATGCGGAAAATTTTAATACACCTAACGCAGCTAAAATGCGCCAAATCGCTGCTTGCGAAGTGCGGCAGGTTTACATTACGAGCCATATGTATTCCACCCACAGCGGATTTCAGAGAAATTTATGTCCCGTTGTTCGGATTTTATGTGACGCCGCGAAAATTAATACAAATTAGTGCGACTAGAGAGATCTGGAAACGAATTTCAACTAGCTTCGGGGATATTGCCGTTTGGAAAGTTAATTAAATAATTCATTTGAGATAAAAACAAAAACTTGTTTATCATAAATTCTAAACCACAAACTCAACAACAGTAATAATCCCATAACAGCTCCCCAAAACACATTACATCCAACATAAAAAAGCTTGCTAAAGCCATTTTATGCGAATCCCGACCTAATTCTAGCACTAAGCTAAGCCCAGCTATTACCATCTACGGTAATGTTAGCAATTATCTCTTTTCCGTAAAAAATTTCAAAAAAAAATATTAAAACGGATAACATATCTAGTACCTATTCCGATTCTATTATTGGAATGGAGTTTTCATGAATAAACATCAATCTAAGATTTGCCAGAAAAGACAAATGCCTTAATAGACGAGGACCAATATTGATTTTGCGATCGTGAAGATTGGAAGCCGATCGTAACTTTGGCAGACGTTCGACAAACTTTATTGAATTCCTAAAGGACGAAATCGGCGGCAATATTTGCGGAGGTATTCATGTTATTGCATTCCATGGAAATCGCAACTTCAATTTCCACAATCGTAGTGCGTAAATTTTTACTCTCAATCACTAACATTCCATCACGCATAATATTATTCGATTTTAATTAGATATTGAATCGTTTCATTTTATTAAAATATCAATTTTAATATTTAATGTATCAACAAATTTTAATCAACTATAAAGATTTGGAAAATAAAAGCGTATACAAGAGCTTAACAACTCGTACATGTTGAATTAATTTTGTGGATTATGTCACCGGTTTTGATAGCCCAAATAAAAGTCATTTTAAAACTTCAAGTAGCAGTTAACAAAATTCACAAATGGAGTAAAAATTGGAAAGTACAGCTAACTGTCTCTCTTGGAGGGCATCTCTTAAGATGGCTAAACCAGAATGTTTTAGAAGTGTTAGTTTGTACACTTAATAACACTAAAACTAGAACTAAAACTAGACCTAGAACTAGAAATATCCAGCTTTAGCCGTCTTAAGAGACATTCAGCTAAACCCGAATGTTTCTAGTTCTAGGTCAAGTGTTAGTTTTAGTGCTAGTGTTAGTTTATTCACTAAATAACACTAAAACTAGAACTAACACTAGACCTAGAAGCAGAAATATTCGGGTTTAGCCGTGCGTCTGAAGACGCACGGCTAAACACGAAACTTTCTGCTTCTAGGTCTAGTGTTAGTTCTAGTTTTAACTGTTACTCAACTCTAAATCGTTGTATATTTCTCTTGAACTAAAAGTAAAACCAAGACTGGACCAAGAACTAGAAACATCCGGGTTTAGCCGTCTTAAGAGACGTTCGGCCAAACCCGAATGTTTCTAGTTCTAGGTCAAGTGTTAATTTTGGTGCTAGTGTTAGTTTATTTAGTAAATAATACTAAAACCAGAACTAACACTAGACCAAGAACTAAAAACATCCGGGTTTAGCCGTCTTAAGAGACGTTCGGCTAAACCCGAATGTTTCTAGTTCTAGGTCAAGTGTTAGTGTATTCACTAAATAACACTAAAACTAGAACTAACACTAGACCAAGAACTAGAAACATCCGGGTTTAGCCGTCTTAAGAGACGTTCGGCTAAACCCGAATGTTTCTAGTTCTAGGTCAAGTGTTAGTGCTAGTGTTAGTTTATTCACTAAATAACCCATAAAACTAGACCTAGAAGCAGACACATTCGAGTTTAGCCGAACGTCTCTTAAGACGGCTAAACTCGGATGTTTCTAGTTCTTGGTTGAAACTTTCTGCTTCTAGGTCTAGTGTTAGTTCTAGTTTTAACTGTTATTCAACGTAAAATCGTTGTATATTTCTCTTGAACTAAAAGTAGAACCAACACTAGACCTAGAACTAGAAACATCCGGGTTTAGCCGTCTTAAGAGATATTCGGCTAAACCCGAATGTTTCTAGTTCTAGATGAAGTGTTAGTTTTAGTGCTAGTGTTAGTTTATTCACTAAATAACACTAAAAGTAGAACTAACACTAGACCTACAAGTAGAAATATTTGGGTGTAGCCGTGCATCTTTTAAGACGGCGAAATAGCAGAACTTCAGCAGGAAGTTAGAAATCTAAAGGAAAATAATTTAACCTTCTTTAATGTTCCCGATTCTACTGATGATGCAGCCGGTTTAGTAAAAGCGATTTGTCGTGATACGTTGGAGTTAAACGTTGCTGATAAAGACATTATACAGGCTCACAGAATAGATAAAGCGAAAGATAAATCGTCGTCAGATACTCGTCGTTACCTTTTCGGAATGAAGTTCTTAAGAACGCGTACAAACTCAAGGGTAACACAGACAGAATAGTTCTGGATAGAGACCTAACCCCGGAAGATAGTGCAGAGAAGAGTATGATATTTAAGACTAGATATGAGGTTATGCAGAAGGACGTCAACTCAAAGATCCATGGTTTGACACTGATCATTGGCGATAAGCGGTACTCAGCGGGAGACATATTGTACAATTCGTTGTTTATTGAAGATATTTGTAGAGCTGAACCCATCGTCTTCTAACGTGGCTATCATCAGGTATATCGGATTCTTGGTTTGCTTTGGATTCCCATAAATTATGGTACCAGGATAGATCATCCAGGGGAGAGGTGGTGTGGCTTTCTTCGTACGGAGAGATATTTAAATAAATGTATTAAAAGCACTTTCCAATGATCATATTGAATACCTATGGCTTGCTGCGCAAGATGTCAAATTTCCAGTTGGAATAGTTTATGGACCTCCCAGAGGGAACTTTGAAATATTTATGGATGAGTTCGAGACTTGCATCATCAATATAAGCTTTGATTATGACTACCTTGTCTGCACGGGTGATTTCAATATTAATTGTCTTGCGTTGGAGGATAAACAGACAACGTCTTTTTTGGAGATGTTATACACGGTGAACTTGCATCAAATTGGGAGTGACTCTTCGACATTGTTGGATCTGATAATTATCAATGATCTCGTAGACTTCAGCGATGTCTCTGATCATTATGCAGATTTTCATTATACCGTTTATCGAGAGGGCGAGATGCTTGGCTAAATTTGATGAGGAGCGGATTTTGAGTGACTTGTACTCAGTCCCTTGGTATATGATGTATGACATGTGCTCGGTGGATGAAAAGTTGTATTTTCTTAACTGCAATCTGTTGTCGTTGTTGGATAAGCATGCGCCGTTGAAGGAGTTCTTCACTTCAAGAAGACGGCCATCACCTTAGCTCACATACAATATAAGATGTATGATGCGGTTGCAAAATTCTGCTTTGAAGAGATATCGTGTTACGCGTAATGAGACTGCTCATGATTACTACAGAACCCTTCGCAATGAAACAAATAGAGCAATATTGAGGGATGGCGCTGTGAACAGGTTAAGGCAAAATGATCGGGCCAATAAGATTCCGATCATTTTAGCAATCCTGACACTATTAATGAACATTATTAAAGACAGACCTTCTATAAATCAACAGCTTCTTGATTCGTACGCGAGACGTCAACATGAGTTCGGGAATGAGTTCTTTTTTGAACGTGTCACGGAAGTGGATATATTGTCAACATTTACATCTGTGTCTAGTGAAGCTGTTGGATCTGATGGTTTGAGGCTCACTCTATGGAAGTATTGTTTTAATTCGTTAATTAAGTATATAGCTCACATATTTAACTGTTGTATTGAGTCCGGTACCTTTCCAGACGCATGGAAACACTCCATAGTAAAACCGTTACTACGTTTTTCTTGAACTAAAAGTAGAACCAACACTAGACCAAGAACTACAAACATCCGGGTTTAGCCGTCTTAAGAGACGTTCGGCTAAACACGAATGTTTCTAGTTCTAGATCAAGTGTTAGTTTTAGTGCCAGTGTTAGGTTATTTAGTAAATAATATTAAAACTAGAACTAACACTAGACCAAAAACTAGAAACATCCGGGTTTAGCCGTCTTAAGAGACGTTCGGCTAAACTCGAATGTTTCTAGTTCTAGATCAAGTGTTGGTTATAGTGCTAGTGTTAGGTTATTTAGTAAATAATACTAAAACTAGAACTAACACTAGACCAAGAACTAAAAACATCCGGGTTTAGCCCTCTTAAGAGACGTTCGGCCAAATCCGAATGTTTCTAATTCTAGGTCAAGTGTTAATTTTAGTGCTAGTATTAGGTTATTTAGTAAATAATACTAAAACTAGAACTAACACTAGACCAAGAACTAGAAACATCCGGGTTTAGCCGTCTTAAGAGACGTTCGGCTAAACTCGAATGTTTCTAGTTCTAGATCAAGTGTTAGTTTTAGTGCTAGTGTTAGGTTATTTAGTAAATAATACTAAAACTAGAACTAACACTAGACCAAGAACTAGAAACATCCGAGTTTAGCCGTCTTAAGAGACGTTCGGCTAAACTCGAATGTTTCTAGTTCTAGGTCTAGTGTTAGTTCTAGTTTTAAATAGTTATTCAGTACTAAATTGTTGTATATTTTTATTGCACTAAAAATAAAACTAACACAACATTCGGATTTTAGCCGTTTGAAGAGTCGCATAAATTTTTACACTTAATCACTAAAATTTAATCCAACTTGTTAGTGCCAAAGAGATATTAAAATCACGATCCCTTTATTGTGATTATTAATTACCTGTCGATGTAAGACTCTTAATCGATTTAACGTCAATAGAGAGGACGTCAACGTCCTGGACAAACACCACTTCTCCCTTGAACAGATTTGAAGTGACTATAATATTCTCCATACATTTTTCAATTAATTTAGTGCATTTATTTAGGAGACCCTTATAAATAATTGGATTTTCGTGGTAACCATTTAATAACAGAGCCATTGTACCGCGATAACGGAATAAAAAACGTCCTCTAAAAATGAGCTTCATAAACAATCCCTCCGGATTAGGGCGTCATCTCTTTTGTACGACGACGGAGATTTACACTGGCAATTAGTGCGGAATAATTGGTAAGGATCATCTCGTGCATCCCAGTTATGACTATTCATTAATTTACGTTGAAGCTCCGAATTTAATTCTATTCGCAGAACGATAACGATCGATAAAATTATGTCAAGTTTTGAACTTCTTTTCGAGTTTGCTCTATATGGAAATCGTTCTTTGATACAGCGCAGTTCACATAAACGTTTACTTAACGTTACGATACGCCCCAAGAAATCTCTATGGAAACTATATTTCCATTGTCCTTCACTCGTTGGATCGATCGGAAACGTTTTACTTTGCCAATGGTTCGATTTAGCATTACGTGTCGATAGAATACAACTTCTCAGAAATGTGAAACGGAAAATTGTACTTTAAAGAAGAATACTTGTTAAATCGATTCTCCTCGTTTATTAGATTTTATGTTTAACTTAGTTATAGTGGATGTTAAATCAATCGAAATTAACGTCGTTATTGTTCCACCCTTACACCCTTAGCATGTAAACTACCAATTAACCAACAAAGACAGTATGGCCTTAAACTGCCGTAATTCTAGCAATTGCTCTGGGGACTGCCAACATTCTCTTTATGGACGTAAACACAACGCAGTCGGAAATGTAAATGTATGCTAATACTATGGAACACGTAAACAATAACACGACTCGTTGTAATAGGCCGAGAAGAATTAAACGAGAGAAAAAAAGAACTTTACGATTAGGATATGTAATTTTCATATGTGTTGCCCCACTTTAATCCGGGGACTCAAAGGAACTCATTTGGCCCATACAGAGCATCCCCGCGTACGTGCACAGTTTGATTGCAGCGCTCTTTGTGCGACCCAGATTTCGTCTACCGATATCACTCTGGAGTAGTTTGGCAATTATATGCATCGCTTCGAAGCATCGTGTTACGACTGATAACGGCTGATATCCCCGTGAGACTTTACTACGACACCAAACAGGTTATTAACGCTCTACTTTAACGGTAAATTAGATTTACTAATGAACAGGAACATTTCAAAACATTGTGATCAATCATGCATAATATTATTTGGTGTTAATTAGATACTAAATCGCTTAATATCTACAAATTTAGATTCGAATTCAAACATTCGAGTTTAGTCGTGCGGTTGAAGACGTACGGTTTAATCCGAAACTTTCTAGGTCTATTGTTAGTGTTTTAGTTACCAATTAGCTTTTCCTCATTTTAATGAAAACTTTGGAACGACCATGTGATCGTTACATAAAGGATGTCATCGTTGGCAGCCCAACTCTATGTAACTGTAATTGACAACAATGACCTTTTAATTGTCACATGCACTTTTTTGACATTTTTGACTTTATTTAGACTCCTTAAGGTGGAAAACAGCTGAGGCTAGTCTATTGCAAATGTCCAACAAAAATTTCCCAACATACTTGGACTCCATTTGCCTAGGTATTGTTTTTCCATGCTGAAAATATCCCAATGGAACCTCTTTCTCTATGTTCGTCGCTAATGTCTCCTAGGTTCTCGGGAAAGAAGTCGAGGTGTGAGTATAAAAAGTGAATTTTTAGTGACATATTACAACCCAATTCTTAATACGTCGAAAGTAGATCTTCTATCAGATCTTTGGAGTTACTTGCTTTTTGATTGCCCAAAAAATTATGCACGACATTTTTAAAACTATTCCAAGCAGATTTCTTTAACGGGCACAACCTTTCTTCGAATATATTATCTTTAAAGAATTCCCTGATCTGAGGTCCGACGAAAATTCCTTCCTTTATTCAAGTACATAAAACTTGAACTGTTGCGATCCATGGCTGTGACAAAATTTTGTATTAGGCCTAGTTTTATATGTAGGAGTGGCAGCAGTACTCTAGTGGGCTCGACAAGAGGAGGGTGTAAAACATTTTTATTCCTAAGAGTGAGGCACTCGCGCTTTGGCCATTCTTTCTTGTGGTAATGATTGTTTCGATCTCTACTGTCCCACTCATTTAAAAAGCAACAATACTTTGTAAAATCCAGCTGCAATCCGAGAAGTAAAGCAATGACTTTGAAGTCAACATTATACTGAATCCTTTCTAGTACCAATTTCATGTTTTCGTAAGTTTCTTTCATACCGGAAGCATATGCTACCGGAACAGAGGGTAATCTATTTCCATTTTGCACGAGTACAACATTCAAACTGATTTATGACGAGTCTATAAACAAGCGTGGTTCAAATTCAATATCTAGCAAGTTCATGACCGACGTAATATCATTGCAATACACTTAATTTTCTTCTTATGAGCAATATTTTGTTAATTCTTCGCCACGGCTACGAAAAAGACATACCCTAGTATCCGGATGAAGAAAAAAAAGAAAAACCTGGCGTAGCTTCTGTGAAGGCATAGACAATACGCCTACAGTTGCTCGTCTGCATAAGATCTTGGCAAAAACACACTTCCCTTCCTCAAGAGTCTATCCTCACGGAGATGCCGACCCTGAAGTAATGGACCCGTCCATTAGGTAGGGTTCGCAGCATAGCTGGGAACGTTTTTACACTCAACAGAGTAAGGTGCGCCTAGAGGAGATGGAATTCTGCCTATTTTTCTGCAAAAAATCTTAGAACACCTACTCCCAATAATAATATCCCTATATACAGCTAGCTACAGTCTTAGCTATATACCCACACTATGGAGGAAAGTAAAGATGGTCTTCATACCTAAAGGTGGTTAACTAGCCCAACTTCATTTCTAATCAAAGGGATGAAAAATCAATACCTTAAGAATGGAGTGCTTGTCACTAATCCACTCCACCCTAGCCAACATGCTTACCAGAAAGCAAAATCAACAATTACTGCTCTCCATACTTTGACTAGCACTTTAGAGGAGGTAATTGAAACCAAAGAGATGTGCTTTCATAGACATATGTGCTTTTGATAACACCTCCTATGAATCCATAGAGAAAGCTCTAAAGGTAAAAGATATACATGCGTCGACAATCAAATGGTGTATAGCCATGTTGAAAAGTCGGCAGATCACAGCCAGTCTGGGAGGCGAGTCGTTGACTATAAAGGCGCTAAGAGGATGTCCTCAAGGAGGAGTACTATCACCTCTACTATGATACCTGGTAGTTGATGACTTGATGAACACAATAACAAAAAATGGATTCAAAATTCAGGGGTATGCTGATGTCCTGGTGATTACAATCCGAGATAAGTATGATACAATCATAACTCAACTAATGCAGAAAGCCCTACTACTCACCAGTACTTGGAGTAGAAGCAATGGGCTCAGCATCAATCCAAATAAAATCGAAATAGTCCCTTTCACTCGGAGAAGGGAGCTATAAATAAAAGCACCCTCCATTGAAAGCAGAACTATTAACCTCAAAAGAGAAGTTAAATTATTAGGGGTAATACTAGAGAGTAAACTAAACTGGAACTTACACTTAGACAAGGTGAAGAAAGAAGCCATCATGGCAAACCAGATCTGCCGCAGGCTTCTAGGAGGGAACTGGGGTCTCAAACTGATAATAGCATTGGTTTGGTGGCCAAAAACAAAACATACGACAGCACAACAACAGCTGGCACAAATCCAGCGATTAGCATATCTTAATATAACGGGTGCAATGAGATCTTGTTCGACGGCGCCTTATCACTGAAAACAGTTTCTTCACTCAAGATGATGCAGAGTAACCTCAGAGGACACCTCGAAATCCTCAAGGACCTATGTCTAAATCACCTAATTGAAATTAAAACGGACCTTATACCGACAGAATACAATTTCATCCAGCCGTAGAAGGTCATATTTAGAAGCAGGGGTGATTGGGCGAAGGGTGGGCCTCAACTAAAAAGAAAAGCCGTAGTCTGGTACACTGATGCTTCAAAGACAGTTAGGTCCGGAGTAGGTATGGGCATCAGTGGACCAAATAACCACATTAAACTGACCCTAAGCTCATAACAAATTTCCAAGCAGAAGTTTATAGCAAGAACTTCTGAATACACCTACAAAAGGGACAGAAAGGTGCATCCATAAACATTTTTACAGACAGGCGGGCCGCCTTAAAGGCAAGTGTACCAGTAACTTGAGAGAACTCGCTAGGGGCAATGATGTTACCCTATGGTGGGTTCCAGGTCACAGAAGTCTCAAAGGTAGCCTTACGTTGGAAAGAACAGACCGTCTAGGATACAAAATTTTCGGTAAAACTCTCTTGACACCTACCGACTTAAAGGTTCAAGACCTCAGGACAACACAAAGGTTCATCAAGGACCTACATTTGCCCTAAATTTTTCAGGGCTAAAAAAATAGTGCGTTCTATACAGGACGTCGCGCCTTTATTTTACCTTAATAAAGAAATAAAGGCGCGACGTCCTGTCTGGAATACACACCAGCACCATCCTTTATGATTGGATGGAACAGTCCTATTACTGTTTCTTTGTAATTTGTAATCTTGAGTGTAGCTGAAGGAAGAAGGACGGAGGAACAATGATGACCGACAACGACGATGAATAGGAATAGCTATCGAGGAGTGAGACTATTCGGAAGTTATTGTAGTTACAATAGTATACGAGAGGGTCCGCTCCCCTCAACCCGGCAGCAATAATAATAATAAGCCGGATGAAGCAATTCCATTCTGTCAATCTGGATCCTAATATGTACTGCTTTTTTGACAATTTTAATTAATTTTTTCGCTTTTTTTCATAAACAAAATCGTTAAGGTCAGCTTGAGTTAGGAAATGAGGTTTCTTACCTTCAGACACATAGGTTGGATCATGAATTTCATCTTTGTCTGATTTGGCTTTGCAGGTACAGGTAAATCAGCACTATGACAAAGAGGTCATGATGCAGAATGTGTATATTTCATAGTATGTTTTGACGCCATATTCATTACATTTATATTAGTCAAGCAAAGTAGCAATCAGAAACGTGATCTACAGGTTGTCCAAATCATGGGTTTTCCGAAAGCCATAAATGGCGTTAATTTTGCCCAACCTGTAAGATTCTTTACGCATGTCGTACAGCATATATGAGGTGCCCAATACTTATCTTGATGAATCATAATAATCACGATAACACTGCTTCACCAGTTCAATGAAATTTTGTCGCTGGCGTTTGAAAGTCATTTCATCACATACGCATATTATTATAGCATATTAGCGGAAAATACACCAAATTTGTAAGTGACAGAAAATTTTTGTTTTCTGTTTTATAATAAATCCGTGTGGCAAAATCCTTGTCGATCAGTGTAATTAGTTTTTCCAGAAAGAAAACAAGTAACATTATAAAATCAACCATATAGCTATGTTGTAAGTATGCAACCAATATCACAGTATTGGTACTATAATACACAAATCGCGTATTGTACGATTTGTACTGTGATATTGGTTGCATACTTGCAATGATGACGTAGGGTACGATAAATAATTAACACATTGTAGTTGAAAAAGAACATGTAATTTTAAAGGTTATAGGATGGCTTGCGGTTAGAACTACAATCACACACCCACATCATTCAAGGAGTTGTACATCGTTTCGGAGGGAGAATTTATAGATGTCAGTAGGAAGGAAGCTGGCTCCTGTTAATGCGGTACGTTCGAGGAACGACCCCACCCACTTAGTCCTGCTCCCATGTCTCCCGCAACAATATTCAACCCCCTAGAGACGTCGTCCTTTTGACATTTCCACCTTATCTCCAACGATATTTGTCCTTAACGTTCCCTTACGCTCTGGAACACTTGAGTGGGGTGGAGCCGGTTTTATTTATTTACTGCCGCCTCGGCTTTGTCCCCGGGGCGGGCCACCCTCGAGTTATTACGTTTCGGGGGCGATAACGGCGCTTAACTTGACCCGCGCCTCCAGTTTCAGCACGATTTGCCGCAGCACCGGCTCCGATCGGTCCACGTCCGATAAGTGATTTATCGTTCCTTTTTCTTTGGAGGTCGGCCGGTTGAAAAATTTCCGGCGTCAGGTGAAATTCGGAAGCCGAGGATTTCGCATCTTGAAAGCCGCCTGATGGGATCAACATGACTGATGGGGGACCGTTGAAAAAATGCGCTGAAATATTCGTTTTCCTTTAGGCCCACCTTTTTTCTCTCTCTACATTCAAGGATGGTGTTAGAGAGTTTCTTTTCATTTGTACCGTGGAATAACCTTCCTCTAAACAATCTCCAGCATACCCCAACTGTCGACGAACCATCCGTTTGGGATTATTTGAAGACCTTCGAGTAATCGACACTTCGGAATCGGTGGAGTGTAAATACAGCGAAGCACTTTGGTGGTTCGTGACCGAACTGATTTCGAGTATTTCGACCTCCTCCTTGAGTTCATCCGATCGTAAATTAATCCAACTAAACTATCTAATTTACTTTAATAGACTCCTAATTTAAAATTGTTGTGATTATAGCAAAAAAAAACTTTTTAATGATTACAAGAAGGATCAAAGGAAACTAGGGAAGTATGACGCGTCACGAAAAGTATCCAAGACGAACTTTCAAGTTTGACTACCATGACAACCTTCCCCGATGGGTTAACTACCCGTTCCCGTGCAAATTTGCATCCGCTACGCGGGATAATGATGTGTGCACAAAGTTGAAATTACTTTTAGGAGGAGAAGAAGATGCGGGCCGATCTTGATGCGCAGTCGCGCGAAAGGTGCACCACTTCGTCTTTCTCAGAAAGACCGGGTCGCAAAATGAGGTTAAACATCTAACGACGTTAACCGCCACCACCGCACCTGAACTTCTCTTGCGGATATCAAACTGAAAACTGATGGTTGACAGTTTAAGCGAGAACGGCAAGTGCTGAATTATAGTTGATGAATTTTAGCAAAAGTTGTTAAATAGATTAAAAAATGGACCACGTTATACATCACTTGAATAAGCGACATTTTATCGTTTTCAGAGATTTTCATGCTGTCTGGTAGGTAAAGTTGTAATTTATCTTAGAAAAAATGCAGAATACCAAAAGACCTAAAATACTATTTGTTTTAAAGAATAAAGATAAGTCCGATTTGCATCATACGTCTAAGAACCGACTTAGAATATAGAAAACATAGATAAACCCAAGGACAGTAGAATCAAAAAAAGAAGGAAGTGTGTTCATTCAGTTCATTCTTTTTAATGTGGATTAAATTGGTTAAAAAGTAATATGTGTCATTTTATGCTATTCCCGTTCAACTTACAACAAGTTGATACATTGTCTAATTGAGTGTGATAAATATTAGTGTGTAAAATCCACGTGTTGAATTCCACTGCTCAAATTCTGGTAGTGTCCTTGTGGACTCTCCTGATTAATACTTTCGCGAGAATATAAGTAATTAGCAAAATTTAACTGCCATTTTATAGCTGACGTTAAAAGCACATTCCTTCGATTTGTGACGATGTTAAGTATGCTTTAGTTTGCTTGTATTTAGCTTCTTGTGTCATTGCCCATAATCGCTTTAGAAGATCTAATTTTTGAATTACAAATAGATAATGAACAATGAAGTGGTGCTTAGGTGCGAAATACAGATAAATATGTTTCATGATGCAATGTTATGATCTCACTAAGCTCGGAAAGTTGTTTTTCATTATATGATGATAAAAGACATGCGTTAACTAACTTTATAAGCAATATTAAAACTTTCCAAGTAGGTTCGTCGTTCGGATCTAAATCTCCAATCATAAGAGGTAGATAGTGCAAGAATGCATTTCACTTGCTGACATTTTTAATTTTGAGTTCATTAAACAGATATTACTAGCATTCGAATAATGATACTAGAATTTTTTTTTTCGATGATTGAGAGTATCCAAAGTAAATTAGCTTTTGCTATGCATATAATAATTTAAAATACTACACAGTTCTACATGACAGATTCCTTCATATAAATCATGCATAATATTGACTACTGCATTATCAACTACGTAAAACGAAGAAATTTTATTAAAAATACAAAGTTCGCGTACTCCAGTTAAAGAAGGATCATTTACAAAAACATCTTGCCAATAGTTAGTGACGTCGGTTGCGGGCAGGATGTCACTACAATAGATGTAGCAGTCCTGTTAGATTCTACAGTCCTTGAGATGAACCTACAATTTCGGGCCAGTTTCGTTTTCTATATATTAGTATAAAATTAAAAGTTTATGACTCTACATCTCCCGTCTTAACCATTTTACAAACGACAACGGTAAGTAGCGTTAGTTAGCATAAGATATCACTATGTTGCATATTTTTATTGCACTCGCCTGAAGACGCACGGCTAAACCCGAAACTTTCTAGTTCTACCTCTAGTGTTAGTTCTAGTTTTACAATAGCACTATCACTAGAACTAACACAATACCTAGAACTAAAATCATTAGCCGTCTTGAGAGACGTGGGACTAAATCCAAACGTTTCTAGTTCTCGGGCTAGTGTTAGTTCTAGTGGCAGTGGTAAGTAGCGCTAGTTAGCATAAGATATTACTATGTTGTATATTTTTATTGAACTAAAACTAGAACGAGAACTAGAAACGCAGAGGGCTATATCTGATTATCATAT
>NW_019280453.1:37114-130981 GCF_000648695.1 Onthophagus taurus | reverse complement strand
TTATATTCGTAATCTTTATAAAATAAGCTTTAAAATGAGTCCAAACACGACGCATTTATTTAAAAAAACAAAAAAGTTAGAATATGAAACAATAAACCCGAAGTTGGCAACAATGAAGATAACAATTTAATTTTTAAATATTAATACCAACCTTAATTTTTTATTTTTTTATTATAAATTTGTTTTTGAGACAAATAAGAAGACATTTTATAAAAATGAAAAATATGTCAAAATGACATTGACATTTCAAACCGGAAGTTGACCATAACTTCATTAATATTGAAGATAAATATGTCGTGTTTGTACTTATTTTAAAGGATTTTTAATGAAGATTACAAATATGTCAAAATTGAGGTTGACATTTTAAACTTGAAGTTAGTTATCACATAATAGAAGTTTTATAACTGAAGTTAATCTGGTGTTAATCACTTTTCCGCATTTTCTTTTTATTTTTAACGTGTTTTTTGGGTCATTTTACATTGATTTAAAAAAAATCGACGATTTTTTTGAACATTTTATAAAAATTAAGAATATGTCAAAATGACATTGACATTCTTAACCGGAAGTTGACCATAACTTCATTAATATTGAAGATAAATATGTCGTGTTTGTACTCATTTTAAAGGATTTTTAATGAAGATTACAAATATGTCAAAATTGAGGTTGACATTTTAAACCTGAAGTTAGTTATCATATAATAGAAGTTTTATAACTGAAGTTAATCTAGTGTTAATCACTTTTCCGCATTTTCTTTTTATTTTTAACGTGTTTTTTGGGTCATTTTACATTGATTTAAAAAAAATCGACGATTTTTTTGAACATTTTATAAAAATTAAGAATATGTCAAAATGACATTGACATTCTTAACCGGAAGTTGACCATAACTTCATTAATATTGAAGATAAATATGTCGTGTATGTACTCATTTTAAA
Organism: Onthophagus taurus; assembly: GCF_000648695.1. Classification (NCBI taxonomy): domain Eukaryota; kingdom Metazoa; phylum Arthropoda; class Insecta; order Coleoptera; family Scarabaeidae; genus Onthophagus; species Onthophagus taurus. Next base: position 130,049 of record NW_019280453.1, on the reverse strand, counting down.
GGATTTTTAATGAAGATTACAAATATGTCAAAATTGAGGTTGACATTATAAACCTGAAGTTAGTTGTCACATAATAGAAGTTTTATAACTGAAGTTAATCTAGTGTTAATCACTTTTCCGCGCTTTCTATTTATTTTTAACGTGTTTTTGGGTCAATTTCGTCGGGGGCAGGTTCAATTTTCGGGTGCAGGTATAAAGTAATTGTTAGGGTAGGTTCAAAAAAAATTCGTCGGGGGCAGGTTCAATCTTCGGGGTCACCAAATTGTGGATATATATGTATGTATTCACAGGATTCAGGATTCACAGGATTGATAGGACTGACAGGATTGATTATTTGTAATGATAATAATATTAATTATTTTTATATAGTAACGTTCTTTTGTTTTGTACATGTCGTGTGCACAGCATGCTACATTTAACATTGATTTAAAAAAAATCGGCGATTTTTTTGAACATTTTATAAAAATTAAGAATATGTCAAAATGACATTGACATTCTTAACCGGAAGTTGACCATAACTTCATTAATATTGAAGATAAATATGTCGTGTTTGTACTCATTTTAAAGGATTTTTAATGAAGATTACAAATATGTCAAAATTGATGTTGACATTTTAAATCTGAAGTTAGTTATCACATAATAGAAGTTTTATAACTGAAGTTAATCTAGTGTTAATCACTTTTCCGCACTTTCTTTTTATTTTTAACGTGTTTTTGGGTAATTTTACATTGATTTAAAGAAAATCGTCGATTTTTAAGCCACATGATGATTCTTGAATTTTTCCCAAGTTTCTTAATATTTCTTTTATTAAAAAAGAGTGTGCTTAAATTTTAACCTGTAAACTTATAAGACTTCGTCCTTAATTTCATTTTTAAACTTTAATTTTGTAAATTAGTAAGTAATAATTTGATTTCGACTTTGATATGTGAACTTTTTTAACAAAACAAAAAGAAATATTAAAAAACTTCTAATAAATCCATAATCACTGAGGTGTATGATTTAAAATAAGGTAAAAATTATAAGAGCTCTTTCTCAGTTTTTTAATAAATATACCAGTTTGTTGTTAATTTTAAAACCAATATTGATATTATTTTGTTTTAGAATACGTTTAATTTTATAATTTATGTCATTATAGGGTAAAGAACGATATGTGGTGTGTTCATTAGTATCCATAGTGAACAATGGGTCTGATTTTATTATAACATCATATACTATTTTATTAATTATATTTGGGGGATAGTTTTTTTCTATGGCAAGTTTATTTATGAAATTAAATTCGTTTTGTATAGAAGTTGTATTAATGGAATATCTTATAATAATATAATATAATATATATAATAATAATATATATCTTATAATATTATGATCTCATTTGACGTAACTAGTAGTATAGAAACGCCGATTCTAGACAGGAAGTTGCACCTCTGCACCTCCGTGACGTCATCAACCCAATGAAAAGGAATGGGAAGGGTACTAACCTAAGGCTGAGGTAAAAAAAAGGGTTGGTATTGGAAAAGTAACTAGATCTGGTGACTTTAAAAAAAAGTAACAGTCTACCTGGTTGGTAGTGGTTTAGTTCAACTACCAGCCCACTAGGTGGCGCGTTACTTTTTTAAAGTCACCAGATCTAGTTACTTTTCCAATACCAACCTTTTTTTTTCACCTCAGCCTTAGTTTGGTACCCTTCCCTATCCTTTTACATTGGGTTGATGACGTCACGGAGGTGCGGAGGTGCAACTTCCTGTCTAGAATCGGCGTTTCTATACTACTAGTTACATCAAATGAGATCATAATATTGTTGTTAGGGTTTATGTGTTTTATTTTATTAATAAAGTCAAGTGAATTGAGGATTAAAATTTAGTTTTGTAAAAATATCGTTAATAATATCAGTAATTTTTGATGTAGGTGATTCGTAACAAACAGTAATAGGTCTTATAGGTAAATCGGAGTATTATCGTGGAATATACTTGTGGGATAAATGAATTCATAGGAACTAAATCCCGTTTTTCTCAACACTATTCATTTATCGCTTAGTCAAGTGATGCATAACGCGGTCCAAATATTTTATTTTATAATCCAATAACTTTATCAAACGAACCTCTTTAACATTTTAAGGTTACGATTTTTGCGTGAAATAAACGAGAAACCCCAGGGGTGTTTTGGTACTCTCACTAGCCTCCTCCCCAATTTTCTTTTCCCCCACACACTTTACGTCTTGACTTCACACCCATATATTGAATCAAATGATGGGGAGTCGTTGCAGATAAAATTTCTTTCGCATTACGTCCGCATAAATTTTGAATTGCGTTTGGGGTTTACCATTTGCTCCCTCCGTAGGAAGACACTAGACAAAGCCCGATCCGTTAACTCTACCTCCAACGCACACGTTCTCACCTCGAAATGTTGTTCGTGACAGGGGAAAAGACTTGGGGATAAGGCGATAGAGGGTAGGTAGACACGTCCATAAATATCTTGTATCCAATACTGTGCGCTTGGATAAGAGGGGAATGTAAATTTATTGATGGAGCGTTACGGAATAGAAGTGTATATTAAAGAAATTTATTTCATTTTAGAATTTCAATCTTATTCGCAAAAAAAAACTTTTTCAAAAATTGACATACGCAATAAGAGGAGTAAATATAGTCGGACGTGGTGGCATGTTTTCGAAATCCCGACTCCCCAGGGACGCCAATTCCAAGAACGACCGGCGCCGCGGCGTCGCCTATCGATCGACGGCGGTGGAGACGTCAGAAACTTCTTACTTATGAACCTGACAAAACGCGTTCCGTTCCACCGTAAACATAAAATATTTTCAAGACGAGTCCAGTAGTCGCATTTAGGGCCGATGCTCTTCTATACGGTAACGTGAAAAGTTCAGTTTCGTTTCCGCCCTTTTGAATTTGTATAACTTTAGCTATTTGCTGACAAAAGAAAAACTTTTATAATAGAAAATAATAACTGTTAAATAAATCATCAAAAATGTGAGAACTAACAGCTTGAATATTCATACACAATTATGAATTAATATATAATATGTTATTATCAAGTGGGTCGTTTATACCGGATACGCATTAATATTTATATAGGTATTAATCTTCATTAGATTTGATTTATTATACGCACTGTTCATGTATAGTCAACATTTAGGTCATAACTAAAATTAATTTGCAACATTTTAACTTACAATAATATAGGCTGGGGATTAAAAAACTTTATGAATTAAACCATTATATTATTACTATTATTATATTAAATTAAAATTTTTTTAAAACGTTTTTGAATCAAAATTTCGAAAGCACCACTTTAGTTCTTCTTCAGAGATTAGTTGACTTAACCCTTTGTGTCCCAAGAAGTCAAAAATTGGTACTTAACGGTACTTAATAATTGGATAATGGTACTTAAGAGTACCGTCAAGCATTAAAATATATTTTAGTGATGTTGCAGTATACAAAAACTTTTATTGCTAATATAAAAATAATATATATAATATATAACTTTCGCATAATCTAAGTGTCAAAAAAGATGCTAATTCAAAAATTCCTGGAAGCCGTATTTATTGAAATTAAGAAATGAAACTTATTTTAAATTGAAGCTTAAAGCTTTCTCTTTAAAATGATGTATAATAATTGTTGGGTTGGATTGGAAAAATATTGAGAAAAAAAATGTTGAAACAAAACTTACATTTTCGTATAACCTAAAAGTGTCAAAAAAGATGCTAATTTAAAAATTCCTGGAAGCCGTATTTATTGAAATTAAGGAATGAAACTTATTTTAAATTAAAGCTCAAAGCTTTCTCTTTAAAATGATGTATAATAATTGTTGGGTTGGATTGGAAAAATATTGAGAAAAAAAATGTTGAAACAAAACTTACATTTTCGTATAACCTAAAAGTGTCAAAAAAGATGCTAATTTAAAAATTCCTGGAAGCCGTATTTATTGAAATTAAGGAATGAAACTTATTTTAAATTAAAGCTCAAAGCTTTCTCTTTAAAATGATGTATAATAATTGTTGGGTTGGATTGGAAAAATATTGAGAAAAAAAATGTTGAAACAAAACTTACATTTTCGTATAACCTAAAAGTGTCAAAAAAGATGCTAATTTAAAAATTCCTGGAAGCCGTATTTATTGAAATTAAGGAATGAAACTTATTTTAAATTAAAGCTCAAAGCTTTCTCTTTAAAATGATGTATAATAATTGTTGGGTTGGATTGGAAAAATATTGAGAAAAAAAATGTTGAAACAAAACTTACATTTTCGTATAACCTAAAAGTGTCAAAAAAGATGCTAATTTAAAAATTCCTGGAAGCCGTATTTATTGAAATTAAGGAATGAAACTTATTTTAAATTAAAGCTCAAAGCTTTCTCTTTAAAATGATGTATAATAATTGTTGGGTTGGATTGGAAAAATATTGAGAAAAAAAATGTTGAAACAAAACTTACATTTTCGTATAACCTAAAAGTGTCAAAAAAGATGCTAATTTAAAAATTCCTGGAAGCCGTATTTATTGAAATTAAGGAATGAAACTTATTCTAAATTAAAGCTCAAAGCTTTCTCTTTAAAATGATGTATAATAATTGTTGGGTTGGATTGGAAAAATATTGAGAAAGAAAATGTTGAAGCAAAACTTACATTTTTATACAACCTTAAAGAGGCAAAAAATATGCTAATTTAAAAATTCCTGGAAACCGTACTTATTGAATTTAAGGAATGAGACTTATTTTAAATTGAAGTTTAAAGCTTTGTTTTTAAAATAATGTGTAATAATTGTTGGGTTGGATTGGAAAAATATTGAAACAAAACTTACATTTTCATATAACCTAAAAATGTGAAAAAAGATGCTAATTTAAAAATTCCTGGAAGCCGTATTTATTGAAATTAAGGAATAAGACTTGTTTTAAATTAAAGCTCAATGCTTTCTTTTTAAAATGATCTGTAATAATCACATCTAATAACCATTTTTCAAAGAGATACCTTTTTGAAAAACAAAATTCAACAACACAAATTCAACGATTATGAGATATTACGCAGGCTATTGATAAAATCTAGTTAAATGGACTAAAAATATTTCAGAATATCTCCTCTACCAAAATTTCCGATCACATTGCTGCAAATCACCAATTAGAGCAAGTGTTGCCCAGGGAAGCATCTTATAACTCTCTATAATGTACAGGATGTTCCAAACTCGTTGTCCGCATAGTGATAGAAAAAAAGTAGCTCACGATATCGTCTGTTTTTAAATCGATGCATACAATTTATTTTGCCTGTCTAACGCAGTTTCAGCAAAATATCAAAGAATGTGTTTTAACACAGTAAGATTTAAGAGCAATGACTTCCAGAATAGAAAAGTTGAGTTAGGTTAGTTTTATTTACAAATATCAATCACCTATAACAAAAAATATTGGGTAATGTTAGGATAGGCCAGTTTTCTTTTGAACCCCAATTACAGCATGAAGGAATGTCGGTTTTCTTTTGTATCGCAATTAGAGCGTGAAGGAATGTTAACACAGGTAGCTTTCTTTTTTCGCCAATTAAAGCGTGAAGGAATGTTAAGAGAGGTAGTTTTCTTTTGAAACTCCAATTATATAACGTGAAGAAATGTTGAGTAAGGTTAGTTTTGTTTCGAACCTCAATTATAACGTGAAGAAACTCCAACTATAGTGTGAAGGAATGTTATTATAGGTCAGCTTTGTTTTGAAACTCCAAGTATAGTGTGAAGGAATGTCGATTTTCTTTTGTACACGAATTAAAGCGTGGAGGAATGTTAAGACAGGTAGTTTTCTTTTGAAACTCCAATTATAGCGTGAAGAAACTCCAATTATAGCATGAAGAAATTCCAATTATAACATAAAGAAACTCCAATTATAGCGTGAAGAAACTCCAATTATAGCGTGAAGAAATATTATGATAGGTCAGGTTTGTTTTGAAACTCCAATTATAGTGTAAAGGAATGTTGAGTAAGGTTAGTTTTGTTTTGAACTCCAATTATAGCGTGAAGAAACTCCAATTATAGCGTGAAGAAACATCGGTTTTCTTTTGTACCCCAATTAAAGCGTGAAGGAATGTTAAGACAGGTAGCTTTCTTTTGAAACTCCAATTATAGCGTGAAGGAATGTTAGGATAGGTCAGTTTTGTTTTGAAATCCCAATTATAGCTTGAAGGAATTTTAAGATAGATCGTAATGTCCACCTTTGATAACAAGTGAGATACTCGCATTTGTCGTTTTCGCAAATTTTTCAGTTTTTGCTGATAGGGCGAAAACAAAAGACGGTATCTGTTCGAAGTTTACGTCATTAACAGTTTCTCTAAAAACTAGATCATTCTAGATCATTCAGCTATCTTTTTCTATCTCTTTTAGTTTCGGAGATAGCTTATGCGGACAACTATTTTGAGACACCTTTACACATGCATGACATCACCAAATCTATAAACGATAAAATAGCTATGTTTCTTAATAGCACAGATTTATTTGCAAAAGATTACGAATTGGGTCAACCATAAAAAAGATTGCAAAGAAATGTGGGTAAGATTGGTTAAACTTAGAAGCAAACGAACAAAAATGTGCAGCAAAAAATATTTACTCCAAGATTAATAAGAAACCCTCAACGTCGTGAAGACCGATTTGGAAATTTCATGTCAACCTGAAATTAAATCAAGGCTATGGATCCAGATTCAATTGGAAGCGTTAGCTTTTTATGTATGACTCCAAAACTTTAGAGATGTTATCCTTTAGTCATATTTTAATTTTTCCATACATTATCAGATGCCTAAGAAACACCCAACAAGACAGTAGTACAGCACTTTTTATTCTCCAATGCATTTCTCGTTTCTACGACTCTATAGATTTATAAACTACTCAACAGAACACTCTCCAGTACTTTCGACAGCATCAGATGGCCAATGAGCGGATATGACGTCATATTAGCTGGGCTGGAGATCATAATTGTTTGTGATACCTTCCATTATCATTAACTTTTTGCCCAAGTGACCTCCTTCTTCTCTATAGCAATATTTGTGCATTATGTAATGTTTTCATTACTTCCTAAATAGAGTAATCTTTGTCAGCGGTCTGGAATAGATTTTTTCAGTTGATACCAGAAAATCTTTGTAACGTTCAAAGCCGCAGAACCAAACTTTGCAGTCTCTGACTTGTTCAGTCAATGCTTCGTTCTGACCAAAACATACAGGATTAGCACTTCTTCAGTCATAACAGTGTATCGATAAAGGTTGTCGTGTTTCAGGCTACCCCTTGAAGCCTTCACACATTCGCTGACAGAAACCACAATTTATCTGATGTTGGCAATGCTTGAAACGATTTTGATTAGTTTTGCAAAAACATTGAACCCGAAAAACAGTTTACAATATAAATAAATAAATTTTCGTTAATGATGGTAGATTTTCAAAAACATCACTTTTTAAATATTCGTAACAATATCCATCACCAAAATGTAGTATCGACCAAACTGCTCTTCAATGCGAATTAATAATTGTTTATTTATTACCGTACACGCCGAACTGTCACTGGCACTGTTATTAACATTGACGCGTGTGCAAGTTCGTTCCCGATGGAACTCTATTAACGTTACAGTAAAAAGTACATTTATTGTCCCGTGACGAATTGTTAATCAACGGAAACCCCAACGGACGCAATAATTAATATTTAAATTTCGTATTTTGTGGTCGAAAGTAATTCGGTAATAAATCAACTCTCAAATTCATATTGACGTTTGATTTTAATTTTAAAAACTCTCTTTATACGAAATTAAAAAGAAAAAATCAACTACATCATATTTTCGATTATCTTTGTAAAATCGAAAAGAACCCTCTTCTAATCGATTTTAGATTGAGAATCTGCCTCATTAATTCGGCGAGGTACGGTTCCGTAAACCTAAAGGCGAAACGACGACGATGACATCAGGGCGAAAAATAACGATTTTAAATCAAGCCCTAACGCGGACCCTCGAGGTCTTTTTCCCGTCTAGTAATGGACGATTATCCTAGAAGCTTGCGGCCAAAAGGGGATGTGGCACCATTTCGCAGATTAAAAGCACGATGGGGTCGCGTCTGAGATGTCTGTGTAGTTGGAGATTAGACAGTTTTGAGGCAGCTGTATGGGAAATTAAGTGAGAATATTGGGTGCAAAACTTTGGTTGCTACCTAAACACGATTAAGATAATATACATTAACTCAAGAAATCAAGTGCTTTCAAAAAATTTATTATCTCTTAAATTTATAATTTATTACAATCTCCTTAAAGAAAAGTCGTTTCTTTTACGATACCGTGTCGCATTACAAATGACTTGAAGGTCCGGGTCAAGTCAGGTATTAAATTCCTACCAGTTTTATTACATCACGCCGTATCCAACGGTACCATTGAGTACTAGGGTGGAAGAGGCGGAAAACGACCCTCTCTTGTAATTCAATTACCCGGTTCTTTTCTCTTTGGCCTCCCGGTCGTAACGCAATTTGCCTGCCGGATTGGGGCGGGGTTCTCTCCTTTTTCGGACTTCGATATTAAAAATTGATCCCTCCATCGAGAAATTGGTGCTCTCAATTGGATCGGACGATGTTCTATTTAGCGGTGAGGTTACGAGTGAGATCGAAAGGTGAGGTCGAAAGCGAAGAAGGGACCAAGGGAAAACTCTGATGATGGATTGATAGCCATTATACCGGAATATTTTCGAGCCATAGCGACGACGACGTTTCGACTTTTTGCGTATAACGCCCAAAACGCATCGATCACATCGCGAAAATACGTTTTGCACATTTTCTTTCGCTTCGACGAATAACGGGATTAATTCGTGAAAATATTGGTGCATATACATCAATTTCATAAAGCAAATATCGAAATATAACGATTTTATTCAAATGAATCAAACCAATATGTATTTTATCCTTTTTACTCATAACTGTAATCAAGCATTCAGGATTTTACAATGAAAAGGTCCCCAGAAGATTCAATTACAGTCGGACACCATCTCTAAGATAAACGTGGGTCTTGGGGATGAATTATGACAGGTTTAAACGCGGATGAATTTTGTACCAATGGACTTGTGATATAACCTCTTTAATGTTTAAGGAGAGTTGAATCCGATTCATTCGTTTAATGTTTTGGTTCCAAAAGGAATACGGGTAATTAAATACTCTAAAGAGGGTTTTGATTAAAAAGTAATAGAACTCAATGTCAGTACAAATATATAGGCAAAAAAATAGTGGAACTTGGAATAACTGAGGAAAGATGTGTGCAACTCTGCCAGAATCATAAATCATTCCTGTCTAAATCTACAGTAACATAGAAAGCAACTCACAAAATAGTTCAACTTCAAAGTAAATAAACCCCAAAGCAAATCAACCAAAGAGACTCAACCACAAGGTAACCTAACAAATAAAGAACCTAAAGAACTTTGTGTCCCGATGGTTTTGGTACTTGAACAAAGCGTTGACTGGCAGAACATTTGGTTAAGGCTGAAAAAGTTTGTGTTGAATTAGAAAATATTCCGTTGGATAATTCTGAACAGACAGACATAGAAGATGACATTGTTATTACTAGTGCTAGTGAGGTACCTATACTGGAAGATGAAGAAATAGGACAGCTAATCAAAATGAGGAAAGTAACACTGAAAATAGCAAAGATCCCAAGGAGAGGAACAAGGCAGAAAATGATAGAAAATGGAAAAAATGGGAAAAAACAGATTGAAACTCCAGGATACGATTATCCAGAGGGAATAATTGGTGATACTTTTGCAACTTGCAATACTCCTACAAGATATTATCTTTCACACGGAATAAAACGCTAAACTTGAAAGAAGAAGAGTTGCTGTGTTTCCTTGGCATAAATTTTTGAATGAGTTATCACTTATCACATTTTGCCAAGCTACAAACTCTTCTGAAGTATTGCTGAAGACTTGGGTGTACCACTTGTCATACGAACAATAACAAGTAACAGATTTCAGGAGATTTTATCATATCTACATGTCAACGATAACAGAATTATTCCTAAAAACAATACGGATAAACAAGATCCGTCCGTATTTGGAAACACTCCATCAGTTCTCCAGCTATTACACTGTTGGAAATAATTCACGAGCACACCCTATATAATCTGAACGCGTGAAGATAAATCCATAATATTTGCGGAGCACAAAGATTTACTGTAGACGAGTTTATTCAGGGAGTTTCAAGTTGTTCCGTCGCGGCATTGTTGACTGAGCCGCCCTTCCAAGTGGAACATTCCGTCGCTATGGAGACCGAAGTGGATGGAAAATACCTGTCGTTTTTAGTGTGGTGTGAGGGATCACACTGTTATCGTACTCTGTGCGCAATGGATGGACGATTGCGTTACTTAAGCGAGTTTGAGTGAGGAATGTTTGTGGGTATGCACATTGAGGGTGTATCGTTCTGTGAAATTGCGCGTCGTCTCGAGCGGTCCTTATCGGCAGTGCAACGGGCATGGGGAGAATGGTCTGAGGTAGGACATAGGTACCTACAGCCGCGGCCGGGACGGCCCTGCTCGTCCCCAGCACTCGAGGATCACGTTCTTGTGCTCAGCGCTTTAGCGTCGTGTGTGTCCTCCTCAAGGCAACTTGGAGCTGTTTGGCCACTGGCAGGGGAAGGTAGATAGTGGACTGGCGCGCGCGTCGTGCGATACAGCGGATTCCAGTAACACCCGAGCACCGCAGCATACGTCACGAGTGGGTCGACGCTAGGCATTAGTAGGTTGCCGAGTAGAGGGACATTTTGTTTTCCGACGAATCAAGATTCGAATTGAGCACCGGTGATGCGCGAATTTTAGTTCGTCGGAGCCGTGGTGATCGTCTACTCGAGCAGTGTGTGCAAGAACGCCCTATCCACCGACAACCGAGCATTATGGTATGGGGTGCGATTACATATGGTGGACGTACACGTCTGCTGCGTGTATAGCAGACCATGACGGGTCAACGATACGTAGATGAGGTGCTACGGTCCGTTGTGCTTCCCTACGTTCGGCGGCTCCCAGGTCTGCTATACATGCACGACAAAGTACGACAGCACATCGGGCGTGTTGTACAGACCTTTGTGGAAGAGCACCGTATACGAATGCTTCCATGACTAGCTCGGATTCCGCATCTGAATCCGATCGAACATGTTTGGGACATGACTGGTCGGAGACTTCTACGTTATCCGGCTTCCTCGGCTAAAGTTGAGGAGCTATGGAGGCGAGTTGAGGTGGTATGGTTGGACATCCCTCTCGCTACAATATAGCGACTTATAGACTCCATGCCACGTCGTGTAGCGATGGTACGCGAAGCTCATGGGGGATACTCTCGCTATTGATGTTTCTCCTCCCAGCAGAGTTGTGCCGTTCTCCATGTGAGAGTAAGTTACACTACTTTAGTACTACTTCTATACCAAATTTTATTGCGCTAGACACACGCGTTCAGATTATACAGGGTGTGCTCGTGAATTATTTCCAACAGTGTATTATCGCACTAGGCAGTTGTCTGTGGAAGAATCCAAGATAATCTTAACTAAACAATTCTAATTTTAATGCCTGACGGTACTCTCAAGTACCATTATCACCCTGGAATGGGGTGATTCTCATATTTAGCTAAAATTGATTCCAAAGGCCTATTATACTGAGTGTATTTTAATAGCATTTTAATTCTATCATAGAGATTCAAAATTTTTGACTTCTTGGGACACAAAGGGTTAAAGGGATCGCAACATAAATCTGTACGTCGTTGTGGTGCCTAACTATTTTTGGAAGTGTGAGCTATCTCCATATATGTCATAGTTTGGAACTCCTTTTTAGCAGCCCCGTATCATCGCGAATTCAAATATTGAAATTTTCCAGTAACCATGACTTGGGTTAACGCTTGCAAACCTTTGATGGTCTCGTGATACAATATGCCCCTAAATCTACCTGATAACTATTCGGTCGATAAACTTATCGGGAGGATAAAGATACTCGCTGTTGTACAAACTGTTTTTGTCGGTAGGATCAGCGAAATAAGAGTCGGTTGGTAGTAGTTTTTTCCCATATCTAGTGATTTGCGTCGTAGGTTGGTAACGCTAACGTCTTTCTTTGAAATTTTAATTATGATTTTGACAATAACAATTGTTTAAAGAAATGTTTCACGACAGACAGCTGACACAACGTGCGTATAGGGTTAACGGTTAATGTTATAGGCTAACCTATGCAGTAACCATACAAAGTTTTTATATAAAAACCTTGCTAACCATAAATATCTGCTGGATAACTGTCTTATCGGCACCATTGAGTACCCGATAAGTTATCCTACCGATAATACAGCACAAACTAACTTATCGACCAGATAACGCTGTCGGGAAGTTTAGCTTTGTTTATGCCTTCGCATATTTCAATGTCATAAGTCCAAGGAATATCTCGTAATTACGGACGCTATGTTAATCTGACTTTTTATATATGTATCATTAGATATGCACATCCAAGTAGAAAATTCCACGACTTCTTCGATGGGGGTGTTGATGACTATCAGCTTATATCTTATTAATTGACTCTGCGGGGCTTCCTCTAAGTTGGTGACTATTGCAGCGATTTTTCCTAAGGGTGAGTAGATGTATACAGACTTTTAATCTATCCAGCGTGATTCTATAATTTCCTGTGGAATCTGAACAGGGTATTTTCATATTTCTACTTGGAGTGTTCGACTCTGGAATCTATATAGAAGCATGCTTTCACTATTTTTTGATTGTAGACGTATTAACCTAAATATATGAGATGAGAAGCGTAATTTAAATTTTATCCTTGAAGTTGGAACTTGTTCAGTGTGATTTCATCTACTTTGATTCTACTTTTATATATACCGATTTCACCATTCATAGTATCATCTTCAGGAGGGTGACAGCAAAAAATGTAAAATAGATAGTTTTTGATTTTTTTTTTAACAAAAAGTACAAAACAGCTTTTAACTTCATCTTCACACAATATTGCACCGATTCTCAATGGAATCGCCGCAACGGTACAAACCGCTAATTGCGAATTCCAATTCGCGTGACATTGAAGTGCGAAACCGTGTATGCACTAATTAAATCCGCAGAGCTGTGGCACAATTCGACCTTGTCCGGGTTGCTCTTAACGGTCGAGGGGCTCCTTTACAACTCTCTTTAACTTCGACCCTTTCCCCAGGTTAATGTTTTAATTATTTATTCGATTGGTTTCGACTTTTAATATTTTTGATTCTATTAACTTAAAGGTTTTTATGAGACTAATAAAGATGAGAACTGAGATATTTAATAACATCTACATTAATTTTTATGATGGCATAAAGGTTTACGCATCAGTTGATTTTATGGTATCTTCGCGAAGACGTTACGCGGATCGCAAACGGTTGACCTAATTTAAGATGGGGTCGTTGTCGTTTTACCGCTTTCGTATTACTCCGATACTGTTTGCCTTTATACCTCGGGAGCTTTACGACTCAACATCTTGGTGGAAATTTTAAATTAGCCGCCGAAATCTATGGTGCTCCCTTCATCCCTTATTTTGATGATGAAACCGCTTCGACTAATATCATTTTCCTCCACGGGGTAACTTATAGTAAGTTTCCCGAACGTTCAACTCCGATAGCAATTTAACGCCAACTATCTACAAACCCAGTTGGTTGTCGACGGCGATTTAGATTATTCCGTCGAATATGCTCTATGAAATCTAAACGCGGTTTAGATGTAACATCATAAATATGTATTTTATGATACAAAAACGAGAAACCTAAATGTACACTGAAAAGGATATTTGCGTATATCAACCGGAGAAAATCCGGTAAAGAGGGAAGGTAAATATACGACGTCAAAGACGTACGACAAAAGACCCGTCACATAATCCGCATGCACAAAGGTCGTGTTCTCGGCGACGACGTCGAGACGTAGCGAACGTGGAATGGACCATTTATCGCCAGTGGCGTTCGTACTTTTCACATCGACCGAATATCATCGGAGCTTTACGCGAGACTTTCTTTTCGCAGTCGCGAATTCAAGCATTATCACATAATGTACACCACTAACGTCACCCTGATGACTACTACTCGGTTCCCTCGACGCGAATAACATAACGCTTTTGAATTTTGAATTGAAACGATTATAAAGAAAAAAATATGAATAAAGCTCTCGAGAGAAGCTATTGAGAGTATTTTTTCTGGTCGCATATGAGAGTATCTATCAGAGAGTATTCACCAACTTTCGGTGAGTGAATCGGTTGAGACTTGTATTCAAATGGATACGAACAATTTATCTATCGTGAGAGTACTAATATAATATGACTCTAAAAAATAACTTGCTAAATAGTTTCTAGCCTCAAAAGGTGCTGATGCACCATTCACCATGCTTACAGTAGAAGCGACACAGGCAGGAATGTTAGGGGGGCAACCATTTCAACGTTTCCTCTTCCAGTTTTTGAAATGTATATTGACATCTCTCTCTTTAGCGTATATCTTTAGAAGTATACATACAGCTTTAACTACGTCATTAACTTTATTAACATCTCTGCTACGTATAGGTGTGTTTAGCACTTGAAATTTTTCCGCCGTCTTTCCAAAGGCACATTCGATGCCCTGCTTAACCTATAGTTAAATATCCTTTTGATGTTGTCGAGAACTCTTTTTGAATAAGGTCTTAATAAATCAATTAAACAAATTTTGCACTTAAAGGTGAAATGTGTTTATTATCACTCTACCGGTTTCGCTCCTTTCGTACCATCCTCAGGAGTTCGTCATTTTGTTAAAGTCAGTATTAAAATTGTAAATGTTAATTCTTAAACATGTGCTATCATAAATTACCTTTTATTATGATAGCTAGATATTTATTATGATATGTGATGAATATAATCCTCCTTTAACTACTGAACCTCAACTAGAAACGAACGCTTTTCAGTACCATCAGTTATAATCCTAATAGAGATGTACATATTATATTTATTTTTTGAAAATTTTTTATATAAATTTCTACATAGTATAACAAAGCTTGTTTTGATCTCTGACATAAATAAAACTGTTTTGAGGAAACAGCATTTTATTTACCTTAATGTTATTAAAATCCTTTCTTCAGCAGTAACGCATTCCCTCATGTTGGTATTTTGGTGATAAGGGGTTATAATTTCCGCAAGAACGGTATATGTCTCTTTTGACATTCTGTAGAATGCAAGAAATTTTGTATCACATTCTTCTGACTCTTCTGACAACATAATTTGGTCTTCTGACAGTAAAATTAAATCTTCTGATAACAATATTTGGTTTTTTAGTAGTAGTGTATAGTCTTTTGTAAGAAGGATGTGCTTTATTTGCAATATCTAGTCTTTCACTAGCAATACTTAGTCTTCTGCCAGCAATATCTAGTCTTTTGCAGCAAGATCTAGTCTTCTGCCAACAGTATTTCGTCTTCTGGCAATAATGTGAAGTCTTCTGTAAGAACAATCTGCTTCATTTGCAACATCCAGTCTTTCATTAGTAATACTTAGTCTTCTGCCAGCAATATCTCGTCTGTTTCAGCAGTTGAGGCGTTTAAGTTTATATTTTCTAATAATTTTCCAAAATACTGCCAAGCCACTATTAAGCTATCACATGCACGACAATAAACTTATAGTTTGCATTTATAAGTGCCATTAAAGCAATCGAATTCACTTTTTTGTGAATCCAGTATGCCAAATAACTAACAATTTGATGACGAATGTTGATATTTGTTGACACCCAGCTCTAATCTACATCAAATCCATGATTTCATCCAACAGCTTCTTTTTATTTTTTTCTGTTTGTTTTTTTTTTTAATTTTGTACAACACTACTGCACTTCAATTTTTTTACATCCATGTTTAGACACACCAAACACTGAAAGAAAATAAATTTTCTGGTTCTGAGAGAATTGTCTGAGAGAAAGCTCCCGGCAGTTTTATAGAAGCTCTCGGAGAGCTAAAACAGTCTCAAGTGGACACACAGTTGAGAGTAGATATTGAGAGTTACTCTGGAGCTACTCTCTTACTAGGTTAATAGTTGTTTATATTAAAAATGCTGTTATTATGCTCTAGCACACGTGTGATATATAACATTTTATCTACGACTGCTAAAAATTACTTAAAAATCAATTTCCCTATTTTAACATTTCTAAAAATATTTTGAAATGATTGTTGACAATTTTGAATTAAGGTCAGTTTCAGGTTAGTATTGTTTCTCTTTAAATAGGTAGCACTTTTTTTTGTATTGTAGCTCATTTCAATAAATTAAGTCTGTTCTGATTGGGCTAAAAATGCGTTACGTAATGAAACCAGTGCGGTAATGAACATCATTACGTAACTCAAATGAGTGTGGTAATAATGACTTATTCAATCAGTCGTAGATAATAGTATATTATTCAACAAGCGTATAATGGCGGCTGTTACCCACGAAGATGAAGTTGCAATCAGAGTGGGTAACATCCATTATACGCAAGTTGAATACAATACTTTATCTACAACTGTTTAATTTTGAAAAAAAAAATTGATAGACATTTCAGACATAACCTCAATATAAGAAAGCTGTCATTTCTGTAATATTTTATTTTTTGATTAGTAGGTCGTGTCAGAACTGTGGAATAATGGCTTCATTATTCAACACTTGTCAAAAATCGAATGTATAACGAATAGATAATTCAATAGATGTAGATAAAAACCTTTACTTATTGCATTATAATACTTGTCCCACTGCCTCGACAACATAGCTGACTCGGCTTTTGATAGTACGTTACTGCTGTATAGAAACCTTTACTTATTATTAAGTACATTTAAATCACTGCATCGAAAACTTCGCTATTTCGGCTTACTAATATATTAGTAATAAAAAAAATCCTGTACTTATTGCATTGTATTATTTGAGCCACTGCCTCGGCAGCATAGCTGCCTCGGTTTTTAATAATACATTACCGTTGTATAGGAACCTTTGCTTAGTGAATTGTATTATTTGAGCCACTGCCTCGGCAGCATAGCTGCCTCGGTTTTTGATGATACATTACCGTTGTATAAAAACCTTTACTTATTGCATTATAATACTTGAGTCACTGCCTCGGCAGCATAGCTGCCTCGGTCTTTAATGATATATTACCGTTGTATAGGAAACCTTTACTTATTGCATTATAATACTTGAGTCACTGCCTCGGCAGCATAGCTGCCTCGGTCTTTAATGATATATTACCGTTGTATAGGAACATTTACTTATTGAATTGTAATACTTGAGTCACTGCCTCGGCAGCATAGCTGCCTCGGTCTTTAATGATATATTACCGTTGTATAGGAACATTTACTTATTGAATTGTAATAGTTGAGCCACTGCCTCGACAGCATAGTTGCCTCGGTTTTTGATGATATATTAACGTTACATAATAGCACTTTTTCTTTTATATTGTTGTTCATTTTAATAAATTAAGTCTGTTCTGATTGGGCTAAAAATGCGGGACGTAATGAAACCAGTGAAGTTACCAGTAACTCAAATCACCTCAAATTAGTGTGATAATGATGACTTATCCAAGCAGTCGTGGATAATAGTTATTTACGTAACCTGTTATTTCATAACGTGTTAAGTACAAAATTTTATCTAATTCCATTGAAAGAGCAATTTTTATTCAAAACTTGGCTTATTCTATTAATGATAGATTGTCAATTTATTAATTTGTCGTTAGGTAATATAATTCATTACATCATTAGTGATATAATGAAATCATTACATCACTAGTTATAAAAAAGTGACGTTACATAACGTTAGAAAGATAAAATTTTTTTTTTAATAAATAAAACTGTTGTACACCTGTACCTGAAAAAAGAGCAAAAACAGCGCCAAAGTGGACCGCCCGGTCAGCGAATAATTGAATTTATTGAAAGTTAAATTCTCGCCGAATAAATTTCGAGTTCGCGAACGAACGATGGTGTAATCAATAACACACAGAGTAGAATGGATCGGCATTTTCGAACCCGGCTTTGCATCTATAACACAAACGCGTCGAAATTAAAGTCGCCCCTGACATTCACGGCCCCTGGATACCGATTTATTTGCGCTTATTCGGATTTTCGTCTCGCTAATGAAGTTACCCCCGGACCGAGCTTCGATCGGCGGCGTCGGCAGGGTCGAAGATAATGAAGCGGAAAATTGGATAAATGAAGCAAATTCATAAATCACAATGGCCTCCAACTGCGGGAATTCAGGTGAATGGGGTAACCCCAGGGGTTACGTGTATAGATCTTCGTCATATTAGCAAATATAATCAGTCTCGCCTATTTACGGGGGTTGTGATCTAATTAACCCTTTTAATATATATATTATACCCTTGTCAACATCAACACGAAATTCAATGATTATCAATAACAAAGAATGAAGTTTTAGTGTCGAATTCGAACATTATTTCGGATTCCCAAGAGCGAACAATGCGATTACAGCGCTTCGGGGTTTCCCCGCTAGACAAACGGCTAGAGCTCGTTGCATCATAATAATAGTAAAGAAAGTTTGCCCTTGGGTTCGCCCGCAATGCGATCCGCGACGGAAATTGAATTGTTCAAAGTTTATGCTGAGAATTATGTCTGGATATCAAGACAGAAAGCGCCACTCGGTCTTGAACGCTGTTCGTGATTAGTTTGCTCCAAATCCGGACAAATTTAATAATCGTGACGTCAAAAGGCGACATTTTGTACTCTAGTAACAATTAAGTTTAATATTTAATCCTTTTTTGCGTTTATTTGTACATTTAAATCTATCTTTTAATAACTTTTGTTTGAGATTATAAAAGAATGTAAATTAATGTAATTAGTACCGCAAAGAATGTGTTTCTGAGACAACCAGAATCAAGAAAGAAGACGAATGTTTGGTAGACCAAGAACAAGATGGGGAGGAACAAGCTGGACGATTGAAGGCGAAGCATTGAGGAGACCAAGGTTCGCTTTGGGCTGTAGTGTCATTGATACGAGATACTTGAATCTTTCTGCAAACTGATTTCATACTGAAAATTGAATCTCTATGCATTTAGACAAATTATTAGCCCTTAAAATTACATCAAAAAAGTTTTTGCCAAATACCACTTGAATCCTTCTGCCAACATAATTTAATTCTTTTGGAAACTGACATCAAAGTTGAATATGAATGGGATTAAGATACTTGAGTATTTCTGGAAACTCATTTTCAATCTGAAATCTGAATCTTTTAGCATTTAGACATTTAATCCACCTTCTAACATTACATCAAACATTACATCTTTCTGTAAACTCATATAAAATTCGCTTGATTAGTATTCTACCTCTCCCATTGCTTTGTATGTGTGTGTTGACTCTTCTGCCTTTGAGATGTAGTGTTGCCCAGAGCTGTATGTTGTGTACAATAAGACCCCGTTACTCCTATTATTTAGGCACCGCAACTGTTCTTTTAGATTCGGAATGAAAATCTGTTAAGGACTGTGTTTCCCAATTTTACTCCCAAGACGATTACTACGCATGCCAGAGACATGTGCCGCAAAGAAAGCGTTTTTGAAACAACCAGAATCAAGATAGAAGATGCAAGTTTGGTAGACCAAGAACAAGATGGGGAGATAATGTGACCAGGAATGATTAGAAGATTCTCGGGATATGAAGCTAGAAGAGAAACCGGGACGGTTGAAGGCCAAGCATTGAGGAGACCAAGGTTCGGTTTGGGTTGTAGCGCAATTGAGGAACATTTCATTGCTATGAGATATTGGATCTTTCTGCAAATTTTATTTTCAAATTGAAAATACAATCCGTATGATAAAGATACTTGAATCTTTCTGAAAAATCATTTTTAATCTGAATCTTTATGCATTTAGACACTTGACCTACCTTCTAACATTAAATCAAACATTGCATTTTTCTGTAAAATCATATAAAATGTGATGATATTAACGTGATGATCGCTTCATGTATCTATTCTACCTCTCATCGCTTTGTATGTGTGTATTGATTCCGTTATTCCTTTTATTTAAGCACCGCAACTAGAAAAAGTTTAAGAACCACAAATATAGCTTTCAACAAATCCAAATCAAACGTTGTCGACAAAATCTCTTTTGTTCTTTTAGATTCGGAGTGTAAATCTGTTAAGGAGTAATGTATTCAGCTCTGAAGCCAATTAGGAAAAAGCCTTCTTGTTTCCGAATTTTACCCCAAAAACGCTTGCCAGAGACACGTGCCGCAAAGAAAGCGTTTTTGAGACAACCATAATCAAGAAAGAAGACGCAAGTTTGGTAGACCAAGAATAAGATGGGGAGATAACGTGACCAGGAATGATCAGAAGATTCTCGGAAGCTGGATGATTGAAGGCGAAGCATTGAGGAGACCAAGGTTCGGTTTGGGCTATAGCGCAATTGAATCTTTCTGCAAACTGATTTCATATTGAAAACTGAATCTCTACGCATTTAGACAAATTAATAGCCCTTAAAATTGCTTCCAAAAAGTTTTGAACCCTTTCTGCAAACTGACAAAAGTTGAACATGAATTTTTATGCGATTAAGATACTTAAATCTTTCTGGAAACTCATTTTTAATCTGAATCTCTATGCATTTAGACACATTTTGTCATTGAGTCAAACATTGCAGATTTGTATCATCCCGCCTTAAATATTACCATAAACTTACTAGCGCCAAGTAATAATCGATCAATTTTTTCAGCTTGTGGCAGTCGTTATGATATTCGCAGAACTAATTTTCAAGGCTTGATGGTGATTTTCTCGAAACAAATTGGACCTTTCAAAAATGAGCTATTGGATCAGTTTGAGATCTTTTAAAGTTAAAAGACTTCTATAGAAGAAAGTGGAAGAGAAGTAAATGTGATTTTTATTATGCGGAGTTTAGAAGATTGAGATACCTGACTAAGCAAAAGATCTCTGATTCGTATATAACCTTTACAAGTAATGTTGAGCAGTCACTGCGCTCTGATCCTCGTAGCTTCTGGACTTGTATAAAGCATAGAACTATGAATACACAACTCCCTGGTGTAATGGATTTGGACTCCCTATAATATAGTTAATGCTTTTGTCGATTACTTTTCGAGAGTTTTTGGTGGATCTATCATTTTAAAGATTATCACTTTGCGTGATTATGAACTTGTGCCTAAATACAGGTGAGTTTCCTAAGATCTGGAAGCTATCACGGATAATTTTCAAGCCTGGTGATTTTAACAGCATTACTGATTATCGTCCCATCTCCATAATATCTAACTTCACTAAAGTATTTGAGCAAATCAGTTATGGAGCTATTTATTCGCAAGTTCAATCGTTTGCACCAGCATGAGTTTATTAAGCATGTGAATCCCTGGATAGGGTGGTCAAGTGGATGTAGTGCACACTGACTTTTCTAAGGCGTTTGATGCGATTCATCGCGATCTTTTCCTAGAGAAGCTCAGTATGTTTGGTTTTTCCGCTGGGCCAGTTATATCACGATCTGGTGTCTCGCAGGTCTCTAACTTGGGTTCACTACTATTTGTAATATTTATTAACGACTTATTAAACAGATTTAAGTCTGGTGTTTTGCCCTATGGTGATGATCTTAAGATATTTCGTCCTATGACCTCATGATGACGTGGCTGCGATGCAGTCGGATGCACCTAGGTAGAATGGTATGATCGTAATCAGTTCAGGATTAATGTGGAGAAGTATAATGCTATCATTCTACTGTATAGGTGAAATCTCTCTGCTTAAGTTGATTTCTGTCAGAGATTTAAGAGTAACTTTTGATAGCAGACTATCGTTTATGCTACACATAGAGGATGCTTGGCTTTGTACTCCGTACTTCACGGATTCTGCCGAGACTGGAGTTCTGTCAGAACTCATATAAAATGTATGTGTGGTGGTTGACACTTCTGACTTTGAAATTATTCCATTATTCCTTTTATTTAGGCACCGCATCTGAAAAAAGTTTAAGAACCACAAATCTAGTTTTCAACAAATCCAAATCAAACATTGTCGACAAAATCTCTTTGGTTCTTTTAGGTTCGGAGTGAAAATCTGTTAAAGACTAATGTATTCAGCTCTGAAGCCAATTAGGAAAAAGCCTTCTTGTTTCCGAATTTTACTCCCAAGACGATTTATAACCTCAGCTGCTACAGCAGTCGCCGGTATTCATGCAAATGAATGTGACCTTATTTCCGTTGAAAAATACTCTCCTCAAATTGCCAATTCCTTTCGATAAAAAAATTAAAACTTTTAATTAGAAAATAAATTCATCTTGCTTAAAGTTGAGTTCAAAAAAAAATAAGGTTTATCAAATATAATAGAAATGATTTATTATAAAATCGATTTTGTTTCGAGTAAGTTAGAAGATATGTCCGGGTTAATTGGTGAAATATAGCTCTCCATTTATCATGAGATTCTTAACGAGAGTATGATATATTTCCACATTTTACTTTGAAAGTAAAGTCTCGATTTTTTCGTTTTAATAAATCGTTGGTGGAAACGCAACGATAATTGGATGCAAATATTTGCAGTATCCGAGGAAATACTCATTGATATCTCAATAGTCTCTTATTGAGTGGTAAAAAAAATAAAACCTTTTTACGTTTTTGGCTCTCTATCAAAAAGTGCATTTCTTTTCGGTTCGTAGTCAGGTCACGCTTTTACGCTACACTGTATCAGCCAAAACGTGTTCTCTGTAACCCTCCTTCCTATTGATTCCAAGGGTCACCGAAAATGCCGAAACAACAAAACCTCTTCTGGTCCAGGAATTCGATCTCCGCCTGGATTTATATCCCGTTATATTTTCCCTTTTTATTATCCTTTGAAAAAGCTCGAATATCCAAGTTGAGATTTTTCAAGTGGGCCATTTCTTTTTATAAAAAGTTTCATGTATTAAAAAATAAACGTTTTAGAATATGATAGAACAGACTTTTAAACTACAAATGTAACGTTGTCGATAGAGACAGTTTCGCCACACATTTGAGCGTGTGCATTAAAACTTCCGACGACTTCGAACTTCCCTTGTTAGCGAACTTTTTGATGCGGCAGCATCAAAGCCATACCCTCTCCTTCTATTTCAACGTTATAACCGATCCAGTTACGCTTTAGTCAATTATGCTGACTCGAACTAGTTAATATAAACTTACCGAGAACGCTTTGAGGAACACCAAGCATTGAATGATGCCTTCCATGGTATCACCTGTCAAGCAGAATGTCCCAGTTAGATGACGCCCTCTTCGTCCAACAGCCGCAGTCGTTGCAATACTAGCATGAACCAAAGCTCGTCTAGGTAAAGAATTTCCCGCCAATGCCGGAGGTAACGGCTTGGCAGCACTCATTAAACGCTCTAAAGAATCCATTTTGAGTAGTTTTCGATGCACATTGATTCGTTGATTATATAATATCCACAAATTGTTATTATATTGTTTTATAACACAGCATTTCTTATTAATACAGTTTTACGTTTAAGTTGGGGCAGTAACTTAAATGGTAAAAAAATCAAAATTAATAAAGATCGTCGTGTTTTAACACCAAGATCACATAAACCTTTCATTTTCTTATTTGAATATTTCACTTTTTAAAACATAAAATATGCAAAGCATTTATATTGCGAAACGAAATTAAATTCTCCGAGTCTTTCCTTCTTCCCTTGATGAAATCTATTCAAGTTTATTCTTGACAATAACACAAAATTATGAATAATATTAGAATAGTTAAAATGAAACTGGATTAATGTTAAGCTCGGTACGTTACGCAGTTTTCAATCAATAATGCTGCAATATCTAAACATTAATTTCGACGCATTCGTTTATTATTAAACAGGTTTTCATTGGTATTCGGAGAGTTAATTATGTACTAACCATCCACTCCCAATGGAACTATGTTTATTAAACTGTTATTATTAGTTTATTGGGTGAGCAATTTTGTTTTTAGAATGATAATACTAAAACAATAATTTATAAAACACTTCGTCATCAAGAAAAAGATAAGCTCTGCTTAAAGCTTCCATCATAACCTTTTAAACAATAGTTTTATAATTATTAATTATTTGCAGTACTTAATGTACGACGATGATTTCAAGCTCTTTTTAAGCGCTTCGTGAATTTATTATGACATTTTTTTGACGTTTTTAAAATCTTGCTCCCGAAGATGGTGTAAAACCGAAATTGTAAACAAGTAGGCGGTTACAAAAATTTTAAAATGGTGTTTTCAACACGAAATCATCACAAATCATTAAAAAATTCTAGGTGATATTTGAGATCACTGAAGACTAGGTGCAGTTTTAATGCAAGCTTGATGAAGACTTAACGGACGAATCAAGTTAACAAGTATAGTGGAGGCTTGACTTAGGCTTGAATGTGTCTTGATGAAGATTTGGCAAAAACTAGGTGCAGTTTTAATGCAAGCTTGATGTAGATTTAATGGACTAACTAAGTTAGCAAGTATAATGCAGGCTTGACTTAGACATGATGCAGACTTGGCAAAGACTTAATGCAGTTTTTACCAAAACCTTGGTGTAAAATTGACAGAACATAGATGCAACTTGATTTGATGCAGACTTGAATTTTAAAATGGTGTTTTCAACACGAAATCATCACAAATCATTAGATCCTTAAGTTTAAAAAATTCTAGGTGATATTTGACATCACTGAAGACTGGGTGCAGTTTTAATACAAGCTTGATGTAGACTTAATGGACCAATCAAGTTAACAAGTATAGTGGAGGCTTGACTTAGGCTTGAATGTGTCTTGATGGAGGTTTGGCAAAGACTAGGTGCAGTTTTAATGCAAGCTTGATGTAGACTTAATGGACCAATCAAGTTAACAAGTATAATGCAGGCTTGACTTAGACTTGAAACAGATTTGGCAAAGACTTAATATAATCTTTACCGACGAAACCTTGATGTAAAATTGACAGCAAATAGAAGCAACTTGACTTGATGCTTGAAGGTATTTTGGAATAGATTTCATGAATTTGGGACAAAATCTTGATACAGTATTAAATAAGCCTTGATATATACTTGAGCAAAACTAGATGTAATCTTGATGTATACTTGCTGTAAATTCAATAGAAACTGGATGCAATCTTCACAATGCCCAAACGCAATATTAATGAAGATCTGATGATACAGACTTAACATGTACCTATCAATTTAACAGATTGGAGATTTGATGTACGCCTCAAGGTGTCTTGATGCAAATTTGATATATAAAGACTGAATAAGACAATTGACATGGTCTTAAGAAAGTTTTCATATAGACTTGAAGGAGATTTTATCTAATACAGCTTTGATCCACCTCCATCAAACAAAGCTCTATAACATCTACTTAGGTTTTACATTTCGAGCGGATACTGAGGTTGGGTCTCAAATTAGGAAGAGATTAAAAAGGCAAATCGATTATTGTGGCAGATATGGAGCTGGGGGATTTGATGGATTGGTGAGGAGTGTGGTAATGTATGGAACAGAAATATGCGGGTGGAAAGAACACAAGATGGTGGAAGAGATTCAGGTGAGACATTGGAGATTGGCTCACCATCAAACTTTGACATATGATAGGTAATCCAATTACCAAAAAAAATGTTAATGAACCTATTTCAATTATTTAGGAAATTATAACACTTTAAAATTTTACTTCTTATATCATAATTAACTGCTACATTTTTTTTAAAAGACATAAATATTATAAATATAGTTCAAAATAGCCTCCTTTTGCTAGAATACATGTTTCACAACGACAAATTAAAGAGTTTTTCAGGCGAATTAAAATGTCTGGTTGATTTAAAGTTTGATTGTTAGCTAATAAATCATCCTGTATAAAGACTGAATCGATATGGTCTTGAAAAGGTTCTGATATAGATTTGAAGGAGATTTTATCTAATACAACTCCATCAAACAAAGCTCTATAGCATCTACTTGGGTTTTACATTTCAAGCAGATACTTAGGTTGGGTCTCAAATTAGGAAGAGAATCAAAAAAGCAAACAGATTATTGTGGCAGATATGAAGCTGGGGGAAACGAATATTTGGAAGATTTGTACAGGCGGAAAATAATTTGATGGATTGGTGAGGAGTGTGATAATGTATGGAACAGAAATATGCGGATGGAAAGAACACAAAATGGTGGGTCTTGGAATTGAGTAGGGAGATTCCGGGATATAGAGGGTGATTCTCAAACTATATGCATAAACTTGGGCATTTATTCCTCTTGGTGAAAAAGATTGTAGCAAAAGATTTTTGATTTCCTAGATATCCGATATATGCGGCGACATCTAGATAAGGTACTTCCCGGAAGATAGACAGGTCGAGGCAGTCTATTGGCCCGACCTCAAATCTCTTGTTTTTTTGTTTTGGGATCACTTAAAAAGCATAGTGTTTCGCAAAGATTGCGAAATCAGATACAAACTGATGCCGAAACAATCCGCCAACACCCTGGTTTAGGTCGCGCTATGATATCATCTCCAAAACGTACAGTCTTTCTTTCTAGAAATCATCTTACACAGCAACACCAAACTACTCTCATCAACTCTAATCTGTTTAGAACTGATACCACCATACTTATTTCATCTTCTGCAAAAAAATGTTTACATACATTTGAGTGGGTTGTTTGCTCATGTCTTCCTGATTGCAAGAGTTGCCTACACAAATGATGCATGGCGAAATTTAGTAACGAGATGGAGAATGACATGTATGGATCACACAATGTTGAGAGTATCAAAAACAATCAGATGTTTCGTTGATCTAACCAAAACATTCGACAAAGTAAGGATAAAAGAATTAGAACAGGGAAAACATTACACAGTACAAAATCAAGATTGAGTGCTATGCAGATGATCCTCTTGGCTGATACTGAGGATGGCATACAGTGGTTAACACAGGCATTTAACATTGCAGCTGAGGAAGCGAATATTGAGCAAGTTAATACTGAGCAAGGATTATAAAAGGACATTAAGATACTGGTATTACTCATTATTTGTCATGAGGAATAAATCCCCACGTTTATGCGTTGGGAATCACCCTGTATAGTGAGGGAAGAGTTGAAGTTGGAGANTTGTGGCAGATATGGAGCTGGGGGATTTGATGGATTGGTGAGGAGTGTGGTAATGTATGGAACAGAAATATGCGGGTGGAAAGAACACAAGATGGTGGAAGAGATTCAGGTGAGACATTGGAGATTGGCTCACCATCAAACTTTGACATATGATAGGTAATCCAATTACCAAAAAAAATGTTAATGAACCTATTTCAATTATTTAGGAAATTATAACACTTTAAAATTTTACTTTTTATATCATAATTAACTGCTACATTTTTTTTAAAAGACATAAATATTATAAATATAGTTCAAAATAGCCTCCTTTTGCTAGAATACATGTTTCACAACGACAAATTAAAGAGTTTTTCAGGCGAATTAAAATGTCTGGTTGATTTAAAGTTTGATTGTTAGCTAATAAATCATCCTGTATAAAGACTGAATCGATATGGTCTTGAAAAGGTTCTGATATAGACTTGAAGGAGATTTTATCTAATACAACTCCATCAAACAAAGCTCTATAGCATCTACTTGGGTTTTACATTTCAAACAGATATTTAGGTTGGGTCTCAAATTAAGAAGAGAATTAAAAAGGCAAATAGATTATTGTAGCAGATATGAAGCTGGGGGGAACTAATATTTGGAAGATTTGTGCAGGCGGAAAATAATTTGATGGATTGGTGAGGAGTGCGATAATGTATGGAACAGAAATATGCGGATGGAAAGAACACAAAATGATGGGTCTTGGAATCGAGTAGGGAGATTCCGGGATTGATTCTCAAACTATATGCATAAACTTGGACATTTATTCCTCTTGGTGAAAAAAATTGTAGTAAAAGATTTTTGATTTCCTAGATATCCGATATATGAGGCGACATCTAGATAAGGTGCTTCCCGGAAGATAGACAGGTCGAGGCAGTCTATTGGCCCGACCTCAAATATCTTGTTTTTTTTGTTTTGGGATCACTTAAAAAGCATAGTGTTTCGCAAAGATTGCGAAATCAGATACAAACTGATGCCGAAACAATCCGCCAACACCCTGGTTTAAGCCGCGCATGATATCATCTCCAAAGCGTACAGTCTTTCCTTCTAGAAATCATCTTACACAGCAACACCAAACTACTCTCATCAACTCTCATCTGTTTAGAACTGATACCACCTACATTTACCACCACATACATTTGAGTGGGTTGTTTGCTCATGTCTTCCTAATTGCAAGAGTTGCCTACACAAATGATGCATGGCGAAATTTAGTAACGAGATGAAAAATGATATGTACGGATCACACAATGTTGAGAGTATCAAAAACAATCAGATGTTTCGTTGATTTAACCAAAACGTTCGACAAAGTAAGGATAAAAGAATTAGAACAGGGAAAACAGTACACAGTACAAAATCAAGATTGAGTGCTATGCAGATGATGCCATCCTCTTGGCTGATACTGAGGATGGCATACAGTGGTTAACACAGGCATTTAACATTGCAGCTGAGGAAGCGAATATTGAGCAAGTTAATACTGACCAAGGATTATAAAAGGATATTAAGAGACTGGTATTACTCATTATTTGTCATGAGGAATAAATCCCCACGTTTATGCGTTGGGAATCACCCGGTATAGTGAGGGAAGAGTTGAAGTTGGAGAAGATGAAGGTGGAAGCAAGGAGAATCGCATTAAAGTACGAAGATGGCTGGAGCAGAGAACCAACCTTAAGATTTTGGGAGAGTGTTGGATGGAGGTTAAGATTGGGATGGGACATCATGGAGATTCAACAGAGGAAGCACAAAGAAGGAAGAGGGATGGGTTAACACTCTGATTCACAATTGGATCATATCTCGTTGAGGTTTACATCACGTATAAGGGTTTTGATGAGATGAGCAACCAATATTTCCAGATTGATGAGGAGTGTGATAATGTATGGAACAGAAATATGCGTATAGGTGGGTTTTGAGGTTGAGCAAGGAGATTCCGGGATATATAGTGAGAGAGGAGTTGAAGCTAGAGAAGATGAGGGTGGAAGTAACCAGAGTTGCGATAAAGTATGAAAATGGACTGGAGCAGAGAAGCAATTTTAAGATTTTGGGAGACTGTTGGAAGGAGGTTAACACTGGGATGGGAAATTATAGACAACAAGAAAGAATATTACATCACAGTAGAGTACTCAACAGAGGAAGCACAAAGAAGCAAGAGTTAACACTGTGGTTTACAATTGGACCATATCTTGTTGAGGTTTGCATCACGTATAAGGGTTTTGATGAGATGAGCAACGAATATTTCCAGATTGATAAGGAGTGTGATAATGCATGGAACAGAAATATGCGGGTGGAAAGGACACAAGATGGTGGAGGATCCTTGGAGGTGGGTTTTAGGGTTGAGCAGAGAGAGTGGCGATAAAGTACGAGAATGGACTGGAGCAGAGAAGCAGCTTTAAAATTTTGGGAGAGTGTTGGAGGGAAGTTAAGACTGGGATGGGACATCATGGAGAACAAGAAAGAATATTACATCACAGTAGGGTACTCAACAGAGGAAGCACAAAGAAGGAAGTGTTAACACTGTGGTTTACAATTGGACCATATCTCGTTGAGGTTTGCATCACGTATAAGGGTTTTGATAAGATGAGCAACGAATATTTCCAGATTGATGAGGAGTGTGATAATGCATGGAACAGAAATATGCGAGTGGAAAGAACACAAGATGGTGGAGGATCCTTGGAGGTGGGTTTTAGGGTTGAGCAGAGAGAGTGATGATAAAGTACGAGAATGGACTGGAGCAGAGAAGCAAATTTAAAACACTGGTATGGGACATCATGGACAATAAGAAAGAATATTACATCAAAGTAGGGTACTCAACAGAGGAAGCACAAAGAAGTAGGATCACCAATATTTCCACATTTTCTGATTGTTCTAAGATTTTGTGTCTTTTCTATTTGTATTTATGATACAATTTGTAATCCAAACTTTTTATGTTGCATTTCAATTAAAAAAAAACCAAACAAATCGATTTATACTCTTTGATGAATCAATTTGATTTTATTAGCTCACGACTGCAATTCCAGATAAAACGTAATTAAATTTACATCATGCATTACAAACCTAAATACGTAGTAGCTATTTGCTTATTTACTAAAATTAAGTATGCTATTACATGGTGCGGTTAGTTCGAAATTGTTATTTCGTGGCGAATTTGCTCGGAACAATACCACCGCGGAGAGGCGCATTATTTTTAATGGACAAACATGACTTCCTATCACTGTAATTTTAACGCAGTTTTCTGCATTAAAACAGAAAACGTCCAGATAAATCAGAAATAAATTCAATATAACTTTAACGTTAACGGGATAATAGAATTTCGAACGTAAATCAATATATTATGCTCCGACCTAAATCTTCCGTTGCAAATTATCGTCTAATAGACGCCATATATTCAAACTTTACTCGATTTCCCATAAATCTCACAGACCACGACTTGAAAGTACATTGCATCTTAAGTTAAATCATATTTTATTCTTAAAATTTTGAATGTAACCAACACATTAAGACCGACTTGTAACACCTCTTGATAAATTTAACCGATAGATAAATTGATGCTCTTATTCCCACTTTTACCATCCTCCTGATAAACTATCTAGAGGATAGTTGCCATGGTTACGGTGGTTTTCAGCGCTCTCATTGGCTAAGGTCTATTACTACCATTTTTTAGTTAAATTTATCTTATAGATAAACCCATCTACTAGCCAATCAGAGCGCGTAAAATAGCCGTTACCATGGTAATAATCCCTTAGATAGCTTAACCAGAAGATGGTAGTAACGAGCCTAAGAGCTGGATTTATCTATCGGATAAATTTATCAAGAGGTGGTAAAAGTGGGCCTTAGCCAATGAGAGTGCTTAAAACCGCTGTAACCATGGTAATTATCTATCGGTTAAATTTATCAAGAGGTGGTAAAAGTGGGCCTAAATAAGTAAATTGGTGCTTTAGGCGTTTTTATGGAAAATTACGAACGAATTGTGTTTGGAACGACCGAAAACTTTGCCATTAAGTCCCAGATCATCAGTGGTATGCACTTTGGTGTATGTACGAGTGGGGAAAAGCGTGCAAAACAGAAACTTTAACTACAACCCATTTTAATCCGTAAAAACAAGAGAAAGTCAACGCGACGCCTCCGGCGTCGACTCTCATCACAAAAGACAGCCACTAGATGGCACTCACGTCACCCTCGCCTAATTACTCCCTACGCCTTCACGTGCACGTCTACACAATCGAAAAGGGCCATCATCTTTTTGAGTGTATGGAGAAAATTAAAAACGCCTCTTTTTATTCTTTAGAAATGAAAATAGTTTCCAACTAATTGGAAACCGTTAACCATACAGGATGTTGGGATTGTTATGATGATATAAAAACGGTTGGTTATTGAGCCAAAAAAGAGAAAAAAGAGAAAAAGTGATGGATTTTGGGTCGTAAAAATGAAAAACTGCCACATAACTGAATCTCGCTGTCCGAGATCCGGGGCTTTAATTCAATTCAATCGGAGGCAAATCATCCGTCGACCGACTCGTTACTCTAACCCCCCGGATTGAGACACCGCCCCCCATCGAAATGCTTTTCGTTTGGGGCGCACCAACCCCCCCGTTAGTTGCAAGGTCCCAGCAGCACTCCGCGGAATCAAATTAAAGCATTCTCTCGCCCAAATCGAATTAATTATACCAAGAGTCGATTCGAGACGGCACCAAAACAAAAATGCTATTAATTCATCAACCTGATTTTTATTTTAGAATGTAGATCCATGTTGCAAGTGGTTTATATAAAGAATATAACGAAAAAACTTCTAAACTTGCTTTATTTAATTTAATATGCAGTCAGACCGGTTTCGGGGCTAGCCCCATCATCAGTGACAATGTCAGTGGCAAACTAAAATTGTAGAACGAAGATCATCAAAAGAACAGGGGGAGCATGTAAAAGCTTGTATAAGGCTGAAGGCTTTATAAAGCGGTGATAAAAATGTATAACAAAATGGCGAAAGTAAAAAAAGGCACGTTTTTTTGAAAAACTTGCTAAAGAAAATCAAAAATACACGTTGATACTTATCGAGACGTGAAGAGACTGTCAGTCTCTTCACTGTCAGTGAAGTTATTCGTTCTTCACTGTTCTTTTGATGATCTTCGTTCTACAATTTTAGTTTGCCACTGACATTGTCACTGATGATGAGGCTAGCCCCGAAACCGGTCTGACTGCATATTAAATTAAATAAAGCAAGTTTAGAAGTTTTTTCGTTATATTCTTTGATTTTTATTTAGTTTAAATGCATTTTTTTATTTTAATAACAACCATGACACAATTTTTTTTTTAATAAATTTTCATATCAAAACGCTCATAATGAAAAAGTTACCCCTTCTCATCCTTTTCGTACGGAAAACATAAAAGGAAAATGGGGGTCGTCGACGAAATGGAACGAGCAAGCGATTCGTCTCAAAAACAACGATGAGGACAACAATAAAACCCACTCGCGAAACCCGCATCATAATCAATTACGGCAGGCCTTATAAATTTTCAGCTCCGGGAGGATCCGCTTGTATAAACTTGTAATCTTTAAAAGGCACAAATGATGAGAGGAAGGAAAAAGAACATTTTTTATTTAAAGTATCTAAAAATAAAACAAAATAAAATGTTTAATCAAATTGATCTTTTGATTAAATAAGTCGAAGTCGCTTAATTAATATTATAGCAACCTGAAACTGATTTCTTTTGACAAAAAAAGATGATCCAGCTTCAAACAAATTGCTCTGCCAGTTCCATATGGAATATAAAGGAAATTGGAGAATTATAACTCATCATAACAATCCAGCATGATAACGATGGGTTTTGCTGCTATCAATACGTCAGATAATTCAATTTCGCCTTTTTGACTCAGAGAAAAAAAAAGTACTTTGTACTTGACTCACGAATCGCATGTATCTGATGGCTAATCAAACCATTCAGTATGGATGGAGCAGCTTGAATTCGAGCAAATATTGCATTACTTCTTGAAAAGTTCACCAACACTTCTGCTTCGTAACCATGCCTCTATTTTGTCAGGTTACAGCAACTTGATGTGTCGTTGATGCGACTAACAAAACATTGGACATTCCCATGATTGCTGCAATTGCTTTGCTGCGAGATTGCAAATATTGTAACCGGCTTCACATCAATTGGAATTAGCTCACAAGATCCCAGTATTTTGTCATTTTGTTGTGGCTTAACCCGAAAGTTTTTAGTTGTAGATCTAGTGTTACTTCAAGTTTTAATTTAATTACAATAACTTAGTTAAGCATTTTCCAAATACATGATCTCTTATCCACCAAAACAGCTGGTCTAGTTGATTCTCAAGCCGTCAATTATGTTTAGCACATGGTTTACAGCTGGCAGTAATAGATGTGTTATACAAAAACCCAAAAGAACAACATTAGAGCAAAACATTTGAGAAATTTATATTACGTTTAACATCAAAAGATGAACAAAATATGTTTGAAAATGATGGAGATGACTTACTAATTGCGGAGCCTCAACGGCTTGAAACGAATTAGACACTGAAAGAAAAACTTTATTTTGCTCTAAACAATCAATAGTCATCTGCCCAGTTAAGTAAGAATGCACTCTTCAATACATTGATCCAAGAAACTGATATATTCAATAATGGTAAAAACCTTTTTCAAGGAAGTATCTTGATTAGGACAGATCATGCACTAATACGAAAAAGAATTTGCAAAATTTTCAAAGATTTGCAGCAAATAAATAACCATGTCGCACTTTCCAATTCTATGGCTAGAGAAGACTGGGACCAAATAAACAGAATAACCATGGAAAAGGCTGGGTGTGAATTCTAAAGGAACCCTAACAAGCAGTTTAAGAAATTCGAGTCTTAAGAATTATGATTTACTAATGGCAGAAGTAAAAAGTAAGAAATAAAACTAAAACTAGAAACTTCCGGGTTATGCCAATAAATCTGTGTTTATTTATAGATGGATTTTTTTATTTTCAGCTCTACCGGTTTCGATCAATACATTTAATCATCTTCAGGAGCAACCTAATGTAATATAAATAAAGATCATTTACTAAAACATTTCTGATTTAATAACTGGGTAACAAGGAAGAGAAGAGTTAAATAATCAAGATTGAGAGAATAACAGCTTAATTAACTAACTAATATGTTTTTTAAAAATATTTTTACTGACGTGAGTTTCATTTTATTTTATTCATAATGTAACGATAGAAACAGAAAGTTTGAATGTTGATAGTTTTAGGGCCGGTTGTACAATATATAGTAGACGCCACGAGAGCTGGCAGTAAATCATCATTTTCCGCTCTTACAAATGCCATACGTAGTTCACAAACCGCTAGAAAGTAATGTGTGTTGGAAAGAGATAGCATTAGATTAATATGTCTGCTGTACAATTCAAATGGCCACGTCGAAAAAGTACGTCTGTTCTTCTAAGAGATGTCACTCTATAATTATAACCTCAAATCGAAACGTCTTGTGAGCGTTGTCATGAATCTGTTAGTGTTTTCACAAGCCGAAAATGTTTTCTTTGAAAGGAAAATCATTAAATAATATCTTTGACAATGTTTGACATATAACCTCCATTACTAACATAANCTATCGGCGAAATAAGAGTCGGTTGGTAGTAGTTTTTCCCCATATCTAGTGATTTATGCCGTAGAATGGTAACGCCAACGTCTTTCTTTGAAGTTTGAATTATGATTTTGACAATTTAAATTGTTTAAAAAAATTTTCACTGACACATCGTACATATAAGGTTAACGTTTAATGTTAGAGGTTAACCTATGCAGTAATCATACAAAGTTTTTATATAAAAACCTTGGTTACCATAAATATCTGCCGGATAAGTGTCTTATCGGCACCGCTGAGTACCCGATAAGTTATCCTGCCGATAATCTCACCGACAAAAATATCCGTACATTGTAATACAGTACAAACTAACTTATCTGCCAGATAACGCTGTCGGGAAGTTTATCGGTATATTGTACAACCGGCCCTTAGTAAATGATCTTTATTTATATTACATTAGGTTGTTCCTGAAGATGATTAAATGTATTGATCGAAACCGGTAGAGCTGAAAATAAAAAAATCCATCTATAAATACACACAATTTTATTGCATTTACATTAAAATTGAGATGGAAAGAAATAATCAAATAATTATTAATATTACGTTGGCCAAATTGGACACACCATAGATTTCCATAAGACAAAGATACTAAGCTTAATCCGAAAATTTCTAGTTATAGAACTAGTGTTACTTCAAGTTTTAATTTAATTACAATAACTTAGTACCTGTGATTTATTATATTTAAGCCTTTTCCAAATACATGGTTTTTTATCCACCAAAACAGCTGGTTCTCCACTAGGAGTATAATAATTAGGATTTGAAAAGGTTCTTAGACTTCTTCCGTTTGCATATAAAAACTTTTTCTTGCTCCTTCGATAAATGACGGCGGCAACCATAAGAAGTGAAATTAAAACAAAAATTGAAACCATCAAAACCAACGCTGATATAAAATTTATGATAGGGCGTATCTTTTTGAATTTCGGGGAATATCTTGGGTTTTGCTGTTGAAGCAATTCGATGAAACACTTTGTACTTAAGTCACTCAAAGCGCAAAACGGTAAGTGTTGTACACGATTTGAATTTCTTCTGCTCGATAATGAGGTATGATGCTTTTCTAAGTCGAAGCGACTGTCATGAATGCTCTTGTTTTGGTCGCATTGCAGTTAAGTTGTAGCAGATTAATGCGTAAGAATGCCAGAAAAACATTGTATATTTTTCGCAACCCATGCTTATTGCAAAGACTTTGCTACGAGGTCAAAATTTGAGAAAATTTAATACTCTCGGAGTTAAAACAGCAAAAGCAGCACCAACATCTTTGTCAAAACTTTGTCATCAAGTGATAAAACAGCAAAAACTCAAAAATTATTTCAATGTGGTCAATAAGTTCAAGCTCGTTGTTTGCCGGAAACTGAATATCTTTAAATAATATTGTTATGCCTCAATAATTTTTGGTTAACCATGGTTCTAGCATAACTTTCTTCAAATCTTGCATTAATTCTGGGGTAACAGCAAACATGGCGCAACATTTAGGACTCAGATGTGGATAAGACAGTAATTAGAAACATGAGTTCTTTCAACATCTGCCAAAACGTTAGCATGGTAATGTTGGGTTTTGCTGTTAGTACGTGAAGCAATTCGATGATGAACGTGGTACTTAAGTCACTTATTGAGCAAAACGGTCAGTGTTGTACGCGATTTAGACTTCTTGGTCTAGTGTTAGTTCTAGTTTTAATTGTTATTCAGCATTAGATTGTGGTATATTTTTATTAAACGAAATGTAGAACTAACACAAAACCCAGAATTAGAAACATTTGGGTTTAGCTGCACGTCTCTAAAGACGGCTAAACCCGAATGATTCTAGTTCTTGGTCTAAAGCTGGACAACAATGAAAACTAGAACCAACACTATACCTAGAACTGGAATCATTCGGGTTTAGCCGTCTTTAGAGACGTGCGGCTAAACCCAAATGATTCTAGTTCTAAGTATAGTGTTAGTTCTACATAGTAACAGTGTTGGTGTAAAACCCAAATTAAATGTAATATTTTGCAGAAAATTTAAAAGCTTTAAAATACGAGAAAAGCTGATTGGTGTATGTCAAAATGGTGGTAACTGATTCAAAACAGTTGGAGATTAATTAATATAGTCAATAGAGATCAATAATATTAATAAAGATATTTTGCAGAAAATTCATAGGTTTTAGAATGCGAGAAAAGCTGATTGGTTTGAATCAAAAGCTTCTCCTTCCAGCTTCTTTAGTATCTATCTTTCCAATTTTACTCAAGATTCAAGAGATAATGATGTGTCGGATCCTGCCGTATTGAGGTCTGGTGTGCCGCAGGGCTCTACATTGGGTCCCCTTTTGTTCACTATCTATACGTCTCAAATGTTGATCTTTGACCGCTTTTGCTCAAAATTTCATATCTATGCGGATGACACACAACTTTACCACAGCTTTAGCTCAAATAATGTGCTAGAGTCTGTTGCAGATGTAAACAATGATCTAGATAATTTTTAAATATTACTAAGAAACATGGTCTTTTGTTAAATGGGAATAAATCGGTCTATATGGTGTTCGGGGGCGCTTGTCAGCAATATGGCCCATATCTTTATAGATGAAATTGAATTGGAGAGGAAGGTCTGTGTCAAGGATCTTGGTCTTTACATTGACGACCGCTTAAGGTTTACACGTAACGCAAGTGAACTGATCAGGCGTGCTTACGCAAAATTGAAAATGCTGTTTGCTCATAGGCAAGTCTTGAACGCCGATATTAAAAGGAATCTTTGCGAGTCTGTAATTTTATCCAACTTTACATACTGTGACACAATTTACGGCCACTGCCTGTTGACTGATGATGCGCGACGTATTCAGGTAGTTCAGAATTCGTGTATTCGTTTTATATTTGGTATACGCCGACGTCAGAGAGTATCGTATAAGCTGGGGGAGTTGAAGTGGCTGAGTATGTCAAGTCGTCGTCGGTTACATTTCGGTTGTTTTCTTTATAAAGTTGTGTCAAGTAAACTACCACCTTACCTCACCAACAAAATTACTTACAGAACGGACATTCATAATATTAATGTACGGCGTAAGGACCTCATTGACATTCCTCGTCACCGTACCCAATTGTTCAAGAGGTCTTTTATTTATAACGCGGCATGTATTTTGAATAAGTACAGTCTGCTTTTTGCTCAACCATCGTTTCGCACTTTTAAAGAGTCTCTGCGTCTTAAATTGCTTAATGACTAGCGCGTCGTTCTACCTTCAACTCGAATTAGTGTATATACAGGGTGGTTCAGTTTTTAATCGGGAAACTTTACTAAGATGTAGTACTTGACAAAATAACAAGTTTTTATATATACATAGGGTCGCAACTCTTTAGTTTTCGAGCTATGAGCTGTCAAAGTTGAATCAAAAATTTACATTTTATCTTTTATTTTGTATGTATGTACTACTAGTTGATACCTTATTTTCAACCATACCATAACAACTTTTTAACGCCATGGAATATTAATATAAAAAAATATGGGTTGTAAAGCTTATTCATTATTGGTACTTTTTTATCAGTTTAGTTTTTTCCTTAAAGATAATAGTTTTAGCGTAAAAAAATAAAATATGCTACATTGTACTGTAAACCGCTGCTATTATGAAAAAAAAAATTTTCTTTATAGCTGGCTATGGAAGTTGTGCACTTACTAGGATCTAGTACTAACTAAATAACATCAATTAATTGTGAACCATAAATAAGACGAATGTCTATCTGAACAAATTGTTGCTTTAACGTTGCTTTAAACAATATTAAAAAATTGATACTCTTGCACCGTAAATGGATCATACAAGTTCTTCAGAGCCAACTTTTAGAATAATTTTAGCTAAACATGGCGGCACACAGCGGTACATGGCACGATATTTTATTTTTTTACACGGAAACTATTAACTTTAAGGAAAATACTAAAGAGACAAAAAAGTACCACTAAAGAATGAGCTTTACAACCCATATTTTTTATGTTAATATTCCATAGCGTTAAAAAGTTCTTATAAAAAAATCAATGGGGTGGTGAATTACATCCCCTTAGAGGGCGCTAGGGAAGTTTAAAGTATGCTTGAAAATAAGGTCTTAACCAGTAGTAAATACGTACAAAGTTTCAAATTCTACGGTTTACTTACAGCCGAAATACAAAACAAAATGTAAATTTTTGACTCAACTTTGACAGCTCATAGCTCGAAAACAAACGCGTTACGACCCTACGTTTATATAAAAAACTTGTGTTATTTTGGCAAGTACTACGTCCTAGTAAAGTTTCCCGATTAAAAACTGAACCACCCTGTATATATATTTTTTCTTTTTAGTTTGTTAGGGACATTTATTAATTTTTATTTGTTTAGGCTCCTCATTTTTTATATTTTTTTCGTTTTTTACTTATCGGCGACGATAATTGTTTCAGGTTGAATTTAATTTTGATTTGTTATTACTTTATTTTGTTTTTTTTATATATTTCTTTTTTTTTTGTGTATGGGATTTCCAGGAAGACCAGGACGAAATAATTTGGCTTACTGATGGAAATACCCTTTGGCAAACTCTATACTTAGTTATTTTAATGTATTACCTATATTGTATTGTTATGCCAATAAACTATTATTATTATTATTATTATTCGTAAAGTGCATTGTACTAGGTTGGTCAGAAATAACAGAACGCGTTTTAAAAGGTAAGGAGGGGTGTAGCGTCACTATACCTAGGACTAGAATCATTTGGGTTTAGCCGCACGTTTCTAAAGACGGCTAAACCCGAATCATTCTAGTTTTCGGTTTAGTGTTAGTTCTAGTTTTGCACTAGCACTATCACTAGAACTAACACAAGACCTAGAACTAGAATCATTCGGATTTAGCCGTCTTGAGAGACGTGCGGCTAAATCCGAATGTTTCTAGTTCTTGGTCTAGTGTTAGTTCTAGTACTGCACTATCACTAGTTATCACTACTTCTGCTCCATAGTAAAGTATTATGCTTTTCTAAGTCAAAGCGATTGTCATGAATGCTCTCGTTTTAGAAGAACAAAACCAGACTTTGCTACGAGGTCAAAATTTGAGACCACTAAAATTAACAAACATAAAATATCGAATTATATCAAAAACATAAAACAACATAAATGGAAAATTACAGGATGAACTGTTATAAAATTGAAACAGTTTGTTATTTCAAACGAATTAATTAGCAATTTCAAAATAAAATTAAAACGGATTTATTTTATTTTTGTTATCAGCGTTGTTTTTAAAATAAACCAAAACGTAATGGACAAGAAATGTTGCGGTTATAGAGGAAAAAGCACCCTTTCTAAAAAAAAAAAAAAAGCATTAAGCGAACAACAACTATAAAATCTGCCTCATAAATTTTTCTTTGTTCCAAGCAAAGTACGAACCACCCTCGTACATCAATTTTACGACAGACCACGTGGTCATCGAGAAGGGATTTTATTTCTCCAAGTGGGGAAAGAAAAACGTGACAAATTTCCTTAAAGAAAGTTTTTTTTGGTTTGTGGAAAATCTTACGTTAAATCACGACTTTTTTCCTTAACGATTTCAAAAAGTTTCTTTTTAATATTTTAAAATTTTAAGTACTAGCACGAGGATTACTCAGAGGAATAGAGTAAACAGGTCGTGCTGTATCGTCTCCAAGAAGAGGTTCATCATTTTGTTTAGCACATTTGAACAACATTTCGCACAATTGATAACACACAAAGCATAACCCTACAACAATTAACGTTTCCATTTTTTTTTTAATTTTAAATTTCACTGTAACACTAATTTCTCAAAATAGGGCGGGATATTGCACACCCAACGCACTCTCGAAATAGTTGGCGGAAAGAAAACGAGCTTAAACCGGACGCGCTCTGGCGTTGGCGCCCTCGCAGGAAGACTGCAGGATCGAGTCGGGTCCAGGCGCCAGTTTCCCGTTTGGAGCCGGCTAACGCATGCCCTCTATCGGCGGGGTGTACCATAGCATTTTGCGTGTAACAACCCGTCGAGGACAGAATTTCAGAAAATGCGTATCGTCAAAATGAAAATTGAATGAATAATGACGGTGTGTTGAGTGGTGCGCCACTTCAATTGTGTGGTAGATGAATTTCCAGAGTTAAAACGCCGCAGTTAGTACTCCAATTTTAACTTTATACGGCATGCTTTTCGTGCTCAAAATTTTGCGGATTGAAACTACTTAATATAATTGGTCGTGCAACCGCGAAAAACTAAAGCAAAATTTTAACTCGAGGAAATAAAGTAAAACTTATTTGGAGAAATAAATTTTTGAAATCATTTGATGTAATGTTTGCTTTACATCATCGCGTGAATGTAATAAAAGGAGACCATATTTTCCACGAAGAGAAAAACGCAATCAACTATAAAACGAAAGAACTAAAAACAAAAAGAAAATTTAAACGACTCCCGTTGAATCCGGCTTTAAATTACATCTCATTCACTTCGTCTACACCAACATTTTTTTCACCAATATTTTTTTACAATAATTTAACCCCCTATCTATCTTAATTTAAGGGTGATGCCGATAGAATATCGATTTATCTAATGGATCTTTTAGTGTTGTTTGTTCGTCGTCGTGTCGTGGAAGCCGATTAATCTTGTGAAAAGAAACGCATTTAACCATTCGTAAAAGCATTTAATTTAGAAAAAAAATGAACAAAAAAGATTGTAAGGCCTACGAGTACCGTAAATGGATTTGCGTGCATTAACGGATTGAAATTTTACTTAAACCAAAAACTTTGACTTCGAGTGCATTAAAATCAACCCATTGTAAATGGATTTCGTTCCGAACCTTAAAATTATTTAAAATAGAATTGTTTTCAAAAATCCCCAACAATACGGTTTCTCTCCGATGAAGTTATCGCTGAAGACTTTGTTGCAGTCGCCTTCAAGTTGGCGTATACGAAGCTCGCTGCTCTTCACTTCACATAGAAGGGAAGAGGACGAAGGGTGAGCTCGTCCCCTAACAGATACGCGGAATGGCGTTTACTCTCCTTTTGTACGCGAAATGGGAAGCGTGGAATGCACAATATCCCGGATGACTTCGATAAAAAGAACTTTTGATCTTTTGTTCCCGCCAGATCCGTTTCTACGGAAGTCTTACGTGATACAACAAAGTTACAAGTTTTTAGTACGTAAGAGCATTAACTTTTTGTAAGATCATTAGAAAGATTTAGTTTGAACTGGGAAAGGCGAATAAGTTACTTTTAACAATTTAATGTCTTTTAGCATGGATTTTTATAAGTCCAAAGTGAGTTTCAGTATCTATTTGCAAATAGGCAGTTTTTTTTAATGAATTCTCCAGTATAGTCTTGGATAAAGTGTCATTTCCAGGTATTTTGTCATGAAGTTCACCATGGAGGAAGAAAGAGACAACTAGGACTAACAATGGACCACCAAGAACGGAGTGTTCCAATGTAATAGAAGATGTATGTAATTCGAACCTTTTTTCAAAAAGACAGGAGACTCTTCAGTTATCACCTCTAGAAGATGACACTCATAACGATATTCTTTTAATCGAGATCTCTTAACGCAAAATAGGTTCCATGTTCTTGCTAGTGAAGACAACAATGATGATATTAATGACAACTCTTTGGAAAATTATTCTCAAAAGGTACCTCCTATCGTTCTACATAACAAATCAAACCATAAAGAAATTATCAACGATATCAAAGCGTTAACCACAAAAAAATTTACAACTATTGTTGACTAAAAATCTAAAAATCAACCTTACGTCTATAAATAATTATAGAACTTTAACTAAGTATCGCCTTTTTAGATATAGCTAAAGCCTTTATTAAAATTCAAACTATTGCATCTAGGTCTAGATGACTATATTACCGCAATATTTATGTCATATCGTCAAGTACGAACTTTTTGTGTGAGAATAAATGGGACCTATTCAGATACAAGATGTATTAGAGCAAGAGTTCCTCAAGGAGGTATAATTGTCACCAACCTTATTTAATATATTTATGCATGATATACCGTGCCAAAGATGCAATAAAAAAGCTCTGTTTGCTGACGATATGTTGATTATGACCTAAGGTAGTAATTTGGAAGAAGCTATACAACAGCTACAAAATGCTATTAACGACGTGTAGAAATGGCATTACTAAATGGTCCTTACACCTGAATGAAGACAACTGTGAATCATTACGTTACGGCGTTACCGAAATCCAACGCGCTTTGTAATCAATAACACAGAACTTTATTGGAATCCTAAAGACAAAGCTGTCAAATACTTAGGCCTGCATCGTGATCAACGATTAAATTGGGGTATTCGCCTAAACAACAGATTGAACTTGGGATATGCTCGATTGAAGCAACTATCTCCTCTAATAAACAGAAAAAGTCACCTGAAAACTAAATGAATTATGTTACTATATAAAGCTTTAATAAGATCTTTGGTCACCTATGCTTGCCCTAACTAAACATAATGACTATTCAAAGTTTTATAAGTTATTGTTCCTTAGTGAATTTAGCTGTTATGTTAATGTAAATATGAATTCAACCATGATGTAACATGTTTTAATGTCTGTTGAGCTGGTTTTAATAAACAAATAAAAAAAAGCCATGGAGACAGTTTGGGTATGTTGGCCATGTTGAAGGACATCCAACAAAGAAAAGCTGCAGACAACAAATACGGTAAGTAGTCAAGCTGTGGGCTTTATCTATCTTTCTTTTGTTTCAGGTATATTGGAGAGGATAGCCAGATGTTTAAAAAACCCTGAGCTTGGTTTTCCATCATGAGCTTGCAGGTAGCAAGCTTCTTCCGTTAAAAATCTACAAATTGAATGGAACTTTGAATGTCGCATGATGGGACATCAGATTAGGAAAAGCAGAGTAGTCAGCAGTTGCAGAAGATTGCCACAAGGAGCAACGCCATCATATAGACTTCGATAACATGAAGAAGATACTTGCCAGAAGTAGCCACTATCACAAGAGGATGACCAGAGAAGTCAAAACGTCATCACACGAACAACATCAATAGAGAGGATGGTGCAGAGCTTAGACGAACATGGAAGAATTTACTAGACTTAACTGTTGGGTTGGGTTGGTGTTTGTCATTGCTGATTGGTCTCGTAAAAAAGCAATGGTATCATATTTGGCCATTGAGATGATGACGAGGTTAACCAAGAAGATTTAAACTGCCGAAACACTTCCTAAAATTAGAGGTTGGTTTGCTACGAGAAACAAGATCGGCTAGATTTTGACCACTATGTACTCATTTATAGTGAATTTCACTTAAGATGAAATATACAAAAATATATTTCCATAGAAACCAGGGCGTACCTACTTAC
Source organism: Onthophagus taurus (assembly GCF_000648695.1). Taxonomy (NCBI): domain Eukaryota; kingdom Metazoa; phylum Arthropoda; class Insecta; order Coleoptera; family Scarabaeidae; genus Onthophagus; species Onthophagus taurus. The sequence goes on along the minus strand of NW_019280453.1, from coordinate 86,176 downwards.
TTTGTCCCACATAAAATGCAACATGTCAATATAATTTGAAATTACAGTTTTACACCAGCACTGTTACTATGTAGATCTAACATCAATTTTCTAGTTTTATATCAGCACTGTTACTATGTAGAAGTAACACTATACCTAGAACTAGAATCATTCGGGTTTAGCCGTCTTTAGAGACGTGCAGCTAAACCCAAATGATTCTAGTCCTAGGTATAGTGACGCTACACCCCTCTTTACCCTTCTAAACACGTTCTGCTATGTCTGACCAATCTAGTACAATGCACTTTACGGATCTTGAGTAAAATAAGAAAGACAGATACTAAAGAAGCTGGAAGGAGAAGCTTTTGATTCAAACCAATCAGCTTTTCTCGCATTCTAAAACCTATGAATTTTCTGCAAAATATCTTTATTAATATTATTGATCTCTATTGACTATATTAATTAATCTTCAACTGTTTTGAATCAGTTGCCACCATTTTGACATACACCAATCAGGTTTTCTCGTATTTTAAAGCTTCTAAATTTTGGTTTAGCCGTCTTGAGAGACGTGCGGCTAAATCCGAATGTTTTTAGTTCTCGGTCTAGTGTTAGTTCTAGTTTTGCACTTGTACTATCATTAGAACTAACACAAGACCTAGAAACGCGAATGTTGAATAACAACTAAAATTCGAACTAACAATAGATCTAGAATTAGAAACATTCGTGTTTAGCCGGTTGTGTCTCAAAATAGCATAATCCGTGAAAAGATCTACCACTATACCTGATCAACAGTTCAGATCCGTCGTTTTATTTGATAAACCCAAGGCCGCTTGAGGCAGAAGCACTGTAATATTTGTGGCAATATGATGACCAGTTGCAGATAAAATGTTGGATGAGGTTAGTTTTGTTTACAAATGCCAATCATCCCCGGAAGGAATGTTGCGAAAAGTCATATTTCTTTTCAAATGTTAATCATCCACGGGAAAGAACGTTAGGTTAGTTTTGTTTTGCAACCCTAATTATAGCGTGATGAAATGTTAAGACAGGTTTTCTTTTGAAACTCCAATTAAAACTTGAAAGAATGTTGGGATAGACCAGTTTCAGGTCTAAAGACGCACTGCTAAATCCGATATTTCTAGGTCTAGTGTTTGTTCTACTTTTACACTAGTACTATCATCAGAACTAACACAAGACCTAGAACTAGAATCATTCGGGTTTAGCCGTCTTGAAAGACGTGCGGCTAAATCCGAATGTTTCTAGTTCTAGGTCTAGTGTTAGTTCTAGTTTTGCACTATCACTAAAACTAACACAAGACCTAGAACTAGAATCATTCGGGTTTAGCCATCTTGAGAGACGTGAGTTATATGAAAATCTCGGTATATGTTCAATTATACACTTAATTATTAACTTTACTCCACAAATGGAGCACTTTTCGAAACAGCAGATGTAATTTTTTTCGGTCCAAATCGTTTAATAACATTATCATGATTGCAAAATACATCTCCGTGTATCAACACAAGCCTTAAAGCTAAATTACAAGTGTTTATCTCTGTGGTGAATACACTGCAACATAACGAAGCATTTTAAGCTGTTTATCGACCCCGAAACTTCGAATCTGAATCATATTATTATAACGAACAAACAATACATTATAACAACATAAAGCAAATTAATTGTTTCTATTTACTAATGACATTTACAAAGTTTTAATTAACGTTGTTGTTGCCGTAGGAAATCCGATTTTAATTAAAACGTATCCCCTTTTTTTATTAAATCTTCTATAATTTCTCACATTACCGCAAAATTCATTTGTTAATGTTTCATTTAATTAAAAATTTTTTAATATAAATTCGTAATGAAGTAATCAAAGCCGGGTTTGGATAGAAACTACATGAAACGACATTATCGTTGGATTTCAATCGTTTCATCCGCGAATAACGTTCATTATTCTCTATCCCAGAGCGTAAAAGCGAGTGCCATAATGGACGTTGGCTTGTGTCTCGGGTGCTTTCACAACGGTCGAGTTATATACGGCAAATATCTCATTTCGCTCATTATCAAAGCGGTCGCTGATGTAAAAGGACCGGCAAATAAACGATTGTTGCAGTGCAAAGGACGAAGTCGTGTAAACGCTAACGAGACCTGTTTAAATTATGAATTTATTCGGGATTTAAACAAAAATAACATTTCTTTTATCTCTTTGTCTTACAGTCATTGGAAATTTTCGTTTTAAAGTAGGAATTTGTGTACCATATCTTTTAAGTGTTTTTTTATACACTTTCTGGTTTAAATTCAACACCCCTCTTACACGATTAGAGTTAATTAAACATCATAAAGTAATTAAATTACGGTCCATCAGCGATTATTTCAACCGGGGGATCCCGTGCGGATAATGATCGAATTGAAATGTTCGCCCATGCGTTAGCCCCATTGTCCTAGACCATAATGGAAAACGCTATTTTCACGTTGTCCGATTATTTTCTGGTCGAATTTCGATCCGATATGGAACTCATAAGCGGTTTAACTCTATTTTAGTATGTAAAATCCAAAAACACATTGGTATTACAACCATTACTGATTTATTTATTTTTATGAATTTCTGATAGTATTGAAACAAATTTTTAAAAAAATTAAAAATATAAAAATTAAGTTTTGTACTAAAGAGAAAAAGTTGCAGATTACTCCATAATTATTCTCTTAAAGAAGCAAACAGGAAGATAAAGAAGAGCCCAAAGGAATGATTTTCACAGAAAAAGAAACAAATGTAAGGTGTGGAAAAGATTAAGTTGTACAACGTAGTAAGTTTGCGTTGACCTTGGCATGACCTTGACCTTGAAATCCCTCCTATACCGCAGAATAACCAGAGTTGACACTGACGTAGATTCGTTTGATGTTGGTGGCAGCTGGTTTTATATCCTCGATTTAAAAATACGCCATCTTATCGCGAGGAACCGTAGGCACAATGAACGAGAGAAACATCTTAATTTACCAATAGCAGCACTAATAGTTAATAGGTTATAGTTAATTGGCAAATTGATGTGAAGGTGATACTTGCCAGGAGCAGCCACTACCACCAGAGGCACCAGAAGATAACCAAAGAAGCCAAAACGTCAACATAAAAACAACATCAATAGAGAGAATGGTGCGGAGCTTAGACGAATATGGAAGAATTTACTAGAGTCGATTGTTGGGTTGGGGTTTGTTATTTTTGATTGGTCTCGTAGAAGAAAGAAGATCGAAGATTGAAACCATCGAAACACTTCCTAAAATTAGAGGTTGGTTTGCTACGAGAGACGAGATCACAATGTTGCCTAACTACTTGACTAGCTTTCTTAATGATGGTTATCGCGGGGCTGTGGGAACACCGCAATTATATATAGTGTGTCCGTAAAGTCATGGTGCAGTTTTGACGGATCACAGGAAGACAACAATGTAAGATAGAAATATAAAATCTTCACCAAATAAAAAAAAATTTTATTCTAACCTTGTGAGTAGAAAGTATTTGCTGATTGATGAACCTTAATATTGAGATTCTAGGAGGAAGTTCTGATGAATCAATTGCCAATTAGAAATGAAACTAGGCTTGTCTGCGTTGACCTTGGCATGACCTTGACCTTGAAATCTCTCCTGTACCACAGAATAACCAGATTGATTGACACTGACGTCGATTGGTTTGACGTTAGCGGCAGCTGGTTTTATGATTGAGCACGTAAGCACAATGAATGAGAGACACAACTTAATTTACCAATAGCAGCAATACCTTGCTTCCTCGCATCAATATGGCGTCAGATCTAAGCAATCAGATCTAAGCTTCTGGTTATTCTATGCCGGTACTAAGAATTAATGACCGTGACCTTCATCTTAAGAACACTCAAAGTCAATATCTTACCGCGTAACATTTACTTTCAGATTTTTCAAAGAGTTTATGTTAATTGGCAAATTGGAGTGAAGGTTGCACATTAATTGTAGTTAATGACCTTGAAATCAAGGTTCTACCCTAAGTATTAGACAGATAAGGTCAAAGTTAATTAGAAACGTCCACCTAAGTAGTTGTAAATAAAAAGATGGTTGCTTCATCCATAGTGTGAGTGTTTCTCATCGTTCAAAGCAGTACTCATTGAATCGTATGTTGATGAGTGTAACCTTAACCTCGTTACGCGGTATAGGTTTGACTTTGAGATTCCACGAGACGATTACATCATTGACTTTGAATATTCTTAGGAGAGATCTGAAAGTCATGGACTTGTCAGGGTCAAAGTATACAAATTGACGTTCACTTATACAGTGAGTTTCACTTAAGACCAAATATACACAAAAATATATTTCCATAGAAATCAGGCCGTATCTCTGTGAAGATGGCTAAATCCGAAACTTTCTACTCCTAAGTCTAGTGTTAGTTCTAGTTTTAACTGTTATTCAGCGCTGTATATTTTTCTGGAACTAAAAGTAGAATCAACACTAGACCTTGAACTAGAACCATTCGGATTTAGCCGTCTTAAGAGACGTTCGGCTAAACCCGATTGATTCTAGTTCTAGGTCTAGTGTTAATTCTAGTTTTACGCTAGCACCATCACTAGTACTAACACAAGACCTAGAACTAGAATCATTCGGGTTTAGCCGTCTTAAGAGACGTACGGCTAAATCCGAATGTTTCTAGTTCTAGGTCTAGTGTTACTTCTAATTTTACACTAGCACTAGAATTAACAAAAGATCTAGAACTAGAATCATTCGGGTTTAGCAGTCTTGTTTCTAGTTCTAGGTCTAGTTTAAAGAAGTTACTGGACATTTCTTCTTGTGTTTATACTTTTAAATTACACTGAGAGTTTTGTAAAATTATGATTTGAGAGGATTAAATTTTGTGAAGCGTTGTGGCGTCATGCACCTCGCCGCCAAAGTTAATTTGAGGTTATATGTTTATTTTGTAAAATGCTTCTTCTTTAGTCAAATGCTTTTGTAACCATTGACGTATTCTCCTGATGATGCTATAACAAATAACGAAACCGGTAGCAAAATAATAAAAATTAAAATCCATTTAAAGTGCGAAAACGAATTTATTTACATCAAACCACATTGTTGCCTAACTACTTAACTAACTTTCTCAATGATATATATCGCGGGGCTGTGAGAATACCACAATTATATATAGCGTGTCCGTAAAGTCTTGGTGAACTTTTGGCGGATCACAGGAATATAATAATGTAGAGTTATCATAAGGACGTCACCTTTTCTAAGCAAAACTTTTCTTTTCTTTCCCAACCCAACCCAATGCCTGTACTATTAAGTTATGTTGCATTTTATAAGGGACAGTGCAAGTGTATAGTAGTTTCGTAACTAAGGTTACAACTTTTTTAGGATCACTTTTCAAAAAACCAATAATACCTTGCTTGCTAGCTGCTACGAAACTAACAGTACAGGAGCTCCATCAGTCATAACGGACTTCTACAACAAATGGCCATTTTTCACTTTCCTTTTATCTTCGTTACAACATGAAGGGACCTTGTTGATTCCGAAAACAATTTTTAATTTTTTTCCCGCAAGTTTAAATTCAAATTTTTTCATTCCTGATGATAGCTACACGCCGAAACCGGTAAATGACGACCATTTTAAAAATACATAAAAGTGTCATTTGAAATTATTTAATCGTGACAGAAAATCGTTTTGAGAATACCCTGTACAATAACAGATTGCAAGTTTATAGTTGCTCTCGTACTCCGATTACTGGTAATAATCGTTTTCCAATCGCAATTTGCTGCAAACGAATTGATGAGTTAGATGCATCCCATTTCCACTTCTAATGTACATCGAATTGGGGGAAATTTACGCTTTAAAGGGATTATAATAAAAGTATGAAGTAAGGGATGGTGTCGCAACGTCTTCGTAACGCGTCCGGGGTTTAATTAACGGAACCGCAGTCTAATGAGCCCCTTGGAGTCACTTAGGTTCGCAGATATTTAAACGTTCGCTCCGGGTTTCGCAATGCTGGAAACCTCTCGGTACAGAAGACCCCTTTCAAGCTATTTTCTCAAAAGGTGAATGGGAAATGGGGACGACGATGGTAAGGGGAGAAGGAGACGAAGGTAAAGTCGGATATCGCTATCGGGTATAATTAGAAATTGCTTTGGATAGGACTAAGTACGAGAGAACTTGTTTAATTTAGGTCGACTCTTTACCAAATGGATTTTCATCATTCAGTCTCAAGTAATCAAAACTACCCGTTTAAATAAACGTTAAAAGATACAAAGAAACGATTATCTTTGTTGCTGAAATCCAACGGGAAATGGTATTGATTATGTTGTTGCGGTAATTAATGGAAACAAGTGTTTACAACGATGTAGCAATTATAGTAATGATTAATTAGTACTTCAGTAAGACTTCATATTACAAAATAAATCCGAAGTTAACATAATCAAGTTTATCAGACAATAAATTTCGAATGTTAACCGAGAATGTATAGAATTTCCCCGTTTGACCACGAACCTCATCACGGGATCTATTGGAACCAGCCAGTGTTTAATTGCCTTTAATAACAAGCTGGTTGCCGACCATAATGATAGGTGGCCCACCACTTAACAATGTATACCCAATCTAGCGCGGTTTGTCCACCGTAACTCTCCATTTGAATAATTATGGCTGATTAATTCGAAATGGTTTATATTTAGCATTTTCATAAAAAATCTCAACTAAACACGCATTAAGAAACGAAGTTAAGGGAAAACTTCGGTCATAAATTCACTCTTGCTAAATGAAACAATTTAAGTCATATTTACAAGTCTCGTGTATAAGATATTTGGGTGACGTGACAACGTGGAGACAATTCAATTTCAGGTGAATTTGTTTAGAAGAGAGAAGTATGGAAAGTAGTGGAATGAAATGAGATAAAGGATGTTCAACGATGGAGACAACGAGGAGACACCGTTTGCGATATTGAGGGTAAACACTTCGTGCTCGAATTTCACAGCTACCGAGCGACAAGAAGAAGATTTATAGCTTTTATGGTTGCCTGTGGAGATACGAAATTGGCTAAAAGTTTTATTAACTGGCTCAATCGGATTAAATTCCTTCCTTTTTATTTTTAATTTTAATTAATTGCTGTTAATAATGTTTTAATTATTGCACCAACTAAATAAACAGCACTTAATAATAGGAAGGGAAGCATAACAGAAGCTTAGTGGTTCAACAGTAGCAATTTATTATTTAAGGTTACCCGAAACTAAGCACACAACTAACCCTTGGGATTCCCCCAAATCGTTATTATTAATGATTTCTCGTCCACCAAGAGAAACTCAAAGCAAACTAATCATACCTTATCTATTAAAAATATCCAATCTATTTTTCACTATTACAATCCGTTATTTCAAATAGAAATATAAAAAAACTCCCTGGATTCACATTTTTCCGGAAACAAAAAGTACAGTATTATTGGATTCCGGCTTAGAATGGACAGTTAACGAACCGGAAATTCGGCAAATTCAGTTTTTCCCTATCGATTTCCAAACAAAGGAAAAATTTACATTTTAATTTCCCATCCGGCGTAATTTTTTACTACCCCCTTTTACTCCTTTTATTTGATTTCAACCCTTATAATAACCAAGAAAAAATTAAATGATCAATCTAAAGCGATCGACATAATCAGTTGAATCAAATCTTATTACGCTTCTAATCACAGAAAATTAAAATTAAAACGAAATTGTGCCTTAACAATTTATCGGCGTCCTCTAACGGGGGGTGAGTAAAAGAAAGTTGAAATTCGTTGGATATTTCTGTTGAACCGGTGTAAAAGCGCGCCCTCTTTAGGAGACTAGCGGAACTAGCGGTTTCGTTCGATTCGCTAAAAACGGGGTTTTAGTAATATGGCGAATGTTAATACACTAGACAAGAGATGGCGCCAACAAATTTATGTTTACATACAATAACATTTTATTTTGTATTTTTATAAAAACATCTAGTTTAATTAATTAATATTAATATTACTTACTGGTGTAGAAATAAATTGAAGTGATTTGAAACTGGGTAACTCACCTGCAAATAAAAAAAAGCATTCGTTAATAAAAATTGATTTGAAGAATTCTCATTAAATTCGTGACAATAAAGACCTTATTATACAACTAAGTATTGGATGTTAAGGTACTTCTTTACTGGCGCAGAAAGATAGAAATCGAAGAACACGATCGATGTAGCGCCTCGCCCGCAAGTGACCTTGACGATGTTAAATAATATAGTCATTTCATGCCTGACAAAATTATTTTAGCATACAAAAGTTTAATTTATTCCCACTTCGCCGAGGTCGCTTGCGGGCGAGGCGCTGGAGCCGATACATAATGAATACAAATTTGAACTCTATGAGACTTTGTATTTAGAAGATATGATATCAGTTTCATCATTCAATGGTATCGTTCATTTGTTGTCTTGGAAACTAAACTAAACGTACAACATTTTAATTTATTCTCACTTCGCCAAGGTCGCTTGCGGCCGAGTCTCTAGATATATGTACAGGTGTTTCACGTAACTGGTTCGTTAAAACTTTTTAGGTTTCAGCATTCGTACAGTTTTAAAATTTTGATACCCATGCTATCAAACTTTTTGCTTATTCGGAACTTTCGATCTAAAATATTTTCAAGATGGCCGCCACTTCCGGTCTACAGGAAGTATACCATAACTTCGTTATTTTAAATGGAATACTACAGTTTTTATTACACCGTTTAAAATTAGGTTGACTTTAATAAAAGTTATTGGTACCTATTATCCGTGCAAAAAATCAAGGCCCCTCACTTTAAAGATCGATATCTTCGTAACCGCTCGATGAAAAAAATTGCGGTAAAGTTTATTGTAATCACTGAACATTTCTACGTAACATATGTTAATTTGAAAATTTTCCGATCCCCGGTTTTCTTTTTATCGCGAGTTAAATGAAAAAAGTACCCGATTTTTGAGTGTGCCAGCAACTTTGTCAACTTTGCAATTTTTTTTCTCCAAAACTATTTAACGAAAAAATTTCAAATTTGAACTGGTGGTAAACCGATGTGTTCTTAATGAGTGACATATTTTATTTTTTCGTTATTCCATATAGTTTCGCGGAAAATCACGGTTTAGTAGTTTGCGGTTATTTCGAACACGACCTGGCGGATTTCAAGGCGGTTTTTACCAAAACATGTCAAATGATTGCGTTTATCGAATAAGTCATTATAAATTCAAAAGAAACAGAAATAAGCTCTGCGGGGAGAGAGAAGATGGTGTGTTCCAGACAGTACGTCGCGCCTTTATTTTACCTACATATAGAAATAAGGTGCGACGTCCTGTCTTTGGAATACACACCAGGACCATCTTTTCCGATTGGACTCCTCTCCCCGCATAGCTTTTTTCTGTTCCTTTTTAATTTATAATTTATAACCCGAATGATTCTAATTCTAAGTCTTGTAATATGTCAAATAATGTCAGTTGTCGGATTCCGTTATCAGTTTTCCCAATTAGGGCTCCCTAATTTTTTAAGGGCGGAACTTAAATCGGAACTGAGTTAAAAAGATGGTGCTATACAGGCACGATTACTCGTCAGATGCTGTCAAATAGATTGTCAGTTGCTGTATCGGAGTTTTTTTGACCTCCCTGTATAAGATACAGGAAGGTCAAAAATTGAATTACTGTTCCTCCATATTCAATGGCGAGAAAGTCGAAAATCTTAAATGGAACGCCCCATATTTTTTTAGTCTATCAGAACGAGAATTTAAATCTCTACAAATTATCTATAAACATTCCTATACCTATTTATTGTAGTTTGCCTCATATTGGGAAATTTATTGAAAAAACTGTAGCATTCAATTTAAAATAACTAAGTTATGGTGTACTTCCGATAGATCTGTATAATAATATCGACGTAAAGCTGATATCTATTAATTCTAGCACCTCGACTGCAAATGACCTTGACTTTAGTCTCTTACACGTGGTAACATGGATGTGACGCTACACGATTGTGTATAGTGTGAATTTCACTTAAGACGGAATATACAAAAACATATTTCAGAGACTCGAAGACTCTACAAATAAATTAACATTTCTCATCTTATCAAATCGATTATGTTATGGGCTACAAACTTCAGTGAAACAGGATCATTTATTGATAATAAAGGAGATGTTCAGGTTTGCAGTCACCACAACGATCCGCTCTTAAACATAACGTTGCCCTTTAGCCCTCCGAACGTAGTTGTCGACAAATTCCTCACCAAGACCTTCGTTTTCATCCGTATAATAACAATAATAATAATAAACCACTTTATTGACTACAATCAAGAAAAATAAATACAGAATACGATAATACAACATCATCAGACTTAAACTTGATGCAGTCAAACGGCGAAGTCCAGATAACAGTTTCCAAAGATCCTGTCATCTGTTCTACTCAACCAGGAGTTGAACGTTCAAATGTTCAAGATAATAAAACAAAAACTTAGAACCGTTAGTGTATATCGTTTTCCTCTCTTACTTAACTAATTATGAAGTTCCTTTTAAAAATGTCGTGCCTTTTATACTTGAGATTAGAATAATAGGCATCATACTCCTCAGCAATATTGCATGAAAATGATTGCTCAAAAAGAACTGTTTTGTGAGCAGGTATGGTAATGGTGCTTTTATGTCTGAGATTTAGATAATGTATGTCTGTCCTAAAAATGATTTTATTATACAAGTAAGGTGGTGTTTTCGTGATAACTACCTTATTCGCGAGGCACAAATTCCATTAAACATGGTCCATACATGGCGACACAATGCACTAAATTTGATAAAACCAACGTATCGCATAAGTATCTTGTAGTGGTGGAGTTAAGACCCTGCATCAGGAACAGCTGTATATGCCTTCCTTATATAAGCAGTGACGTGAGTAGTGAAACGAAGATTAGAGTCAAACACCACTCCCAAATTTCTTGCCTCCTGAGACACGACCAGTCGCTCACCATTCAATGAAACATTGACATCATCAGCTGGTAAATTGCCAAAGGTAACTATTGTTGATTTGGTTGCGTTGAGTGTTAGCGCCAATTTGATGGAGTACTTCGAGAGGCTCTCTTCGAAAAGTGAAATACAGCTGAATATCATCAGCGTACATGTGTACTGACGAGTGTCTAACACATTTGGGCAGTTGAGAGGTGTACAGAGTAAATAGCAGCGGAGCTAACGAAGATCCCTGAGGCATACCAGCCTCCATGGGTAAGGAAGCCGAAAATACCTCTCAAAATCTCACCACGTGGACTCGCCCAGAAAGGAAGCTGTTTATAAGAGACACTGCCGACTCAGATATACCAACATAATGCAAGTGGGATAACAGCATTCGGTAGTTGACTTTGCCAAAAGCCTTGCTGTAATCCACTCCACTCTGACCATCATCGCGAGCCCTCAAGAGATCATTAGTGACGTTTAATAAGGCAGTGGCACAACTATAACTAGGTCGAAAACCGGATTGGAACCGAGGCAGCACATTGTGTTCATCCATATCGTCTTTGCTCATATATTGCGAGAATGTACTTAGCATAGATTGTCACCATTACATCCAGATTTTTTTTGCTCCAAGTATTGAAGTACTTTATTTGGAAGACAATAATGCAGATTTTGTTCACATTAGCGCATAGATCTTTTTTGGACACTTGATTGCAACATATCCTCTCAAGGTTCCAACTACATTTAAAGACATTTTGGCAATAATGCCATAACCCCATTTACCATGTTTCTCCTTGACTTCTAAAGCATGCTTCATACTTCATCAGATAATAAGGAGATACACTGGATAGAACAGATCCAGTAGCTCTTGGGCATGAGGAGGAAGGTAATCATATTCTACCATCTCACTCATGCCATCACAAAGTTACAGCATCAAGTTCTATCTGTTATTAGGAAGTAATTTTAGGGTTAGATACGATTTTCGCAGAATTCTTAATATTGTCTCCAAAACTGAATCGATTACCTTCGATACCTTCCTATTTAGCTCTTTATAGCATTAATTTGATTATATTATATGGTTTCTATTTTTTAAATTCTGGAAGCAACACACTAAAAGAATTCAAACATTGCCTATAAGACTCTTTCATCATCGACGCTGAATATTTATGATTAGGATGGACGCGCCCCAATTGAATATTAAAATTCCCTAACGAACGCCGTTTCTTCATTAAATTATTCCCGCGTTCCGGACGCCTCCGGAAAACTACGGAAAGATAAATCCATATTCCGGCGGGCGTCCCGTCGAGTTACTACTTCGTTTTCGGCGCGCTGTACAACGGCCGCACGGCGCAATTAGTTCTCTTTTGGTTGGAGCCATAAATTTAAATCTGCCGCCGTCGTGCGTCTACGGGAACACGCTGTTCGGAACGTTATGGGACGGACGGTAATTACTACTGCACGTTAGCTCAATCTGAAAAAAATAAAAACGTCGCCCGGATGGCGCCACCGGAAAAAGCGAAGGGTTCCAACAGTACAACCCAAACAGCTGACGCTTTTGCACTTGACAAGAAATCGATTTTAATTTTTGATAGAGTTTGATTACTTTTTAGGTATAAACTTGTAATATAATATCCTTACTGAAAACAAAGACTTAGTTGGACCAACGCCATCAGCGAAGCTATAATTAGTGCAAATTTCGACTATGGCATCGTATTATTTTCCAACGTTTCAGTTTGGGGACAGTAATTAATGCCAAACACAACGAATCCGTCAGCCGCGGAAGCTGTGTTCTCTATTTCCCTTTATTATTCCGACCCTACCCGGACTCTCAAGCTAATCACATTAAACAGTAATCCCTTTTGAAGTCGTAAAACCTCACTTAAAATAGAATCGATCTCCCGTGGCGTGAGCAAACTGTGTCGTTAAAATATATAGATACGGGACAAGCCTATATTTGGACCTACGCAAAAAAAGTTATCGCCACTTTTTTTTTTATTTACCAAATGAAATTTTAATGTCGTAAGTGTTCAAATCTCGCTAACGCCTTATTTATATAACATCGCCTGACTCGGAATAAATCTAAATTTAAAACTGAACCCAATTTTGCACACTTGAATTTTCAGCGGATTTCTTTCCGGTCGATTTCGCAGGAAATCTTGTGTGCCGCTATTCAATTCGAGAAAAGGGGTTTTGTTATAAATGATCTCTTGTGCTTGACCTTAACCGATAACTAATGAGATTAAGTTTATTCTTTTTCAATGTGGAATGAAAAATATTTATGCATTTTTCAAATGGACTGCGTTATACATCACTTGACTAAGCGACATTTTATCATTTTTTATCGTTTAGAAATTTTCATTTTACTGTCTGGTAGGTAAAGGTGTAACTTATCTTAGAAAAAATGCAGAATACAGAAAGATCTAAAATACTATTTGTTTTAGGCCCACTTTACCACCTCTTGATAAATTTATCCGACAGATAAATTGGCGCCCACTACTACCACTCATAGTTAAAGTCTCTGATAACGTTATCTATCGGATAGCTTAAAAATTGGTTACTACCACTGTATTTATCTTATAGATACCGCTATCCAAGGGATAACTTTTGAAATATCTGTAACCCGTGGATTAGGAGTCGGATAAGTTGTTATCTAAGGGATAACTGCGGATACCTAACCTCAAATAGGATTTATACTGACGTATAAAATTTGAGCGTTTTACTATTTCAATTAAAATAAGAAAAGTATTATAAACTTAGGCCCACTTTTACCATCCTCCTGATAAACTATCTAGAGGATAGTTGCCATGGTTACGGCGGTTTTAAGCGCTCTCATTGGCTAAGAGCTGGATTTATCTATCGGATAAATGTATCAAGAGGTGATAAAAGTGGGCCTTAAACAAAAAACTATTAATAATTAATATTAGATAAAATCATCATGGATAATTTCTTCGACATTGGAGATGAAGAACAAATTTTTGAAGAAATCGATGAATTATTTCCTATAAGAAGCAAAAGGATAATCAACTACTCTCTCCACTCCTTATTAAAGGAGTGGAGTTGACCATTTAAATATTCATTGAGAATCAAAATTCAAAAATTTCATCATATTCATCAAAATTTTAGTAATAATGCTGTACCTCCTTCAAACCGTTTGTTGCTGACTCTTCGGTTTTATACAATAGGTTACATGTTGCTATCCATAGCAGATTTTGCAGGAGTGAGTGTACAATTCGCATCATCAGTCGTTCATCATGTTAGTTGTGCCATTATTGTTTACCATCACATTTTAACATACAATAATACGAGATATACATACTTTTTGCTCTCCTTGTCATGTAACTCCATCACTTTTTTTGTTTTCTATAACGTTTTTATGTTTGATAACAAATTCAAGAAGATGTTCGCATTCGTCTTTGATGAAATTGGTGGTTTATCGCCTTTTAAGGTTAGAATATCGTCAAACAACCTAATAGTAGGTCTTTTGACCACATAAAGCTGTCAATTTAATATAATAGACCAAAAAATCCCTAGATCCTTAGTTATCTCAAGGATTATTAACTATGAGATAAATGGAGGTGGTAATACACACGACCCTGTTATCTACGGGATAAATTGTATCTTATAGATAGCTTAACTAACAGATAGCATTGGTTTGGTAGCAACTCTGAGCGCCAATTTATCTATCGGATAAATTTATCAAGAGGTGGTAAAGTGGGCCTAAGGCTCGTTACTACCATCTTCTGGTTAAGCTATCTAAAGGATTATTACTATGGTTACGGCTATTTTACGTGCTCTGCTTGGCTAGTAGATGGGTTTATCTATAAGATAAATTTAACTAAAACATGGTAGTAATGGACCTAAGGCTCGTTACTACCATCTTCTGGTTAAGCTATCTAAGGGATTATTACCACGATTACGGCTATTTTACGCACTCTGATGAAAATAAATGTACCAAAATTCGTACTGAAAATGAAAAAAGTGTACTGAATTGAGAGAGAACATTAAAGTGACCTTTTTTTCAGTAATAAGGTAAAACAAAAGTTGCAAGAAGTACTGAAAATTGCGATTGAATAAATTGTGGTAAATTCAAAACAAATTGTACTGAATTTCCTAAAAATTTACTGATTTCAGTACAATTGTACCAATTAAAAATGTTGTACTGAATTGCTACTTTCACGTACTTTATGCATGAAATCGTACTGAATTCAGTACAATTGTACCAAAACGAACACGCTGGCTCTGATTGGCTGGTAGATGGGTTTATCTATAAGATAAATTTGACTAAAAGATGGTAGTAATGGACCTTAAACGATAAAGCTAAGCGCCAATCATGTTACATACAAATTAGTTAGTATAAAATTAAAAGTTTGTCTTTTATTTTATATACAGGGTGATTCAAAAAACCGCTGACAGATTTCTAGGGCAGGTAATACAACAAATGTTAAGATGAGATTATATTAACATTAGATTTTTTTTATTTTTCATAAAAAATCCTTTAAAATGAGTCCAAACTCGACATATTTAACTTTAATATTAATGGAAATACAATCACTTCCGGTTTGAAACGTCAACGTCACTTTTTTTGACATATTTGTCATCTTCATTAAAAACCCTTTAAAATGAGTCCAAAGATGACGCACTTATCTCAAAAAACAAAAAAATTAGAATAAAAAAACATTAAACCCGAAGTTAGCAATTTAATTTTTAATACCAACCTTAATTTTATTTATTTTTTATTATATTTTTGTTTTTGTGACAAATATTAAGATATTTTACAAAAATTAAGAATATGTCAAATTGACATTGACATTTCAAACCGGAAGTTGCTTATATCTCGAGTAATATTGGAATTAAACGTATCATGTTTGGACTCATTTTAAAGGATTTTTCACGACGATTACAAATATGTCAAAATTGACGTTGACATTCTTAACCGGAAGTTGACCATAACTTCATTAATATTGAAGATAAATATGTCGTGTTTGTACTCATTTTAAAGGATTTTTAATGAAGATTACAAATATGTCAAAATTGAGGTTGACATTTTAAACCTGAAGTTAGTTATCATGTAATAGAAGTTTTATAACTGAAGTTAATCTAATATTAGTCACTTTTCCGCACTTTCTTTTTATTTTTAACGTGTTTTTAGGGTGATTTCGTTTCATTTTGTAAATTAGTAACTAATAATCTGATTGTAACTTTGATAAGTGATCTTTTTTAACAAAACAAAAAGAAGATATTAAGAAAGCGTCTTCAGACGACACCCAAATGTTTCTACTTCTAGGTCTAGTGTTAGTTCTAGCTTTAATTGTTAATTAGTGTATAAATAGTGAACACTAGTACTCTAAATTTAAAACTAAACCCAATCTTGCACACTTGAATTTTCAGCGGATTTCATTCCGGTCGATTTCGCAGGAAATCTTGCGTGCAGCCATTCAATCCGAGAAAAGGGGGTTTTGTTATAAATGGTCATCTTGTGCTTGACCTTAACCGATAACTAATGAGATTAAGTTTATTCTTTTTCAATGTGGAATAAGGATGAAAAATATTTATGCATTTTTCAAATATAATCTAAATTATGTAAAACCCAAGTCTGCAAAACTTATGATGATCTTGACATAACAATTTTTCTCGGGCGAAATTACTTACATTTTATATTTACCTGAATATTTTACACAAAAGTTTTCTCTCTCATGGGAATTCTACAAGGAAAATATTTTATTACATTACTATTTTTTTATTTATCATTTTTTTTGTTGTAAAAGGTCACTATTTTTGCAACATAATTTATGCAGTCTTCAACAAACAGTTCTTAGTTTTGAATATTTCATGCAAAACTTTCTATCCCTATGGAACACTTCGAAAAGTATCGAAAATAGACTCCCAGAAGAACTAAACTTTTTCATTTCAATTTTATTTTGTTTGTAAATGAGGGTGTGCTTACCAACAACATTAATAGCCCCCGACAAGTTTATTAATTCCGATAAATCATCTCCGATGTCGATGACGTGCGGGGTGGTAGTTTTTAATTGAGGTGAGGGTACTGCGGTCGCAAAGCAAGGGATGAGGTAAAAGGGATGGGGATGTTTGCGAGGGCCTGTCAATTCGGTCGGGCACAAATCGGTACCCCAGTAATCGGATTTTCTCCGAAGCCCTGATTAATTGGAGGCTTCGATTGCTCCCTGTTCCGATTCACCGAAAATCACGGTGTTTCGTAAGAAACCCATCTCCAACCCTCCCTTATTATTTTAACTACCTCGACCCATTTACTCCGCCCATTTTTACAAAAACATACCAAAATCAAAACCATTTCGATTAACCTACTAAATTAATAAATACCCACCAAATAATTGAAATGCATTTAGATAACATTAATCCGATTTCATTTCATTTAGTACATGACGTGTAATTCGCGAAATCAAAATTACATCATAAATTTCAAAACGACATCGAAATTAATTGAAACGACGGGTTAAATTTTAACGTTAAGTTGCATTATAAACTACAACCAGCTAAAAACAAATTGGTAGTAAAGCCACGAGTTGAATGATTGATAACGCCTCTAACAAACGCGGTTTAAGTACAAGTAAACACACAAAGTCAATCGTTAACTAACAGATTGGTAGGGCTTTAATCTGAAATTGCGATTCAACAAACGGACTGGTAGTAACCGAAGCGTATACAACTTCAAAGGGCAACACAACGGCAAGAGTAAACGGGAAAAGGCACAACGGAGAGAAGGGATGCAGTTTCGACGTGGCATTGTTTTCGATCGAAATTAAGCCCGTATATCTTCGAGCGGTTCGCGGATGTTTAGATATTTATGGCCTTAAATTAATTAGTTTCGCCGTTCGGTGGTGGAGGTACTTTTGTCCGAAGACTTGATGAATTGCAGTACCGTTAAAAACCTATTTTCACCGAGCCATTATGCTCAACTTTGAAATAAAAAACGATTTATGCGAAAAAAATTACTAAAGTTATTAATTTAACCTTTTAATTAATATATAACTAAACCCAAATGTTTCTAGTTTATTTTTAATGAACTAAAACTAGCCTGAAGACGCACCGCTAAACCCGAAACTTTCTAGTTTTAATTATTAAGATAACGATGATAATTATCTTTTTCCATCTTGATTAGATTTAATAAAATTCAATTTTTACACTTTTCTCAATGGATGTAGTTTATTTTAAGTTCTACCGGTTTCGATTCTTACAAATCATCTTCAGGAACTGCGTCAGTATTGAATTAAGTGTTCTGAATCTATTAAAAACATCTCTATTTCGCTTATTTAGTTATTATTATAATGAATGATTTAATTGTTCCTTCAAATATTTAAGAATTACAACTAACTAACCGACGTAGATCCTGAAGATGATTTATAAGAACCGAAACCGGTAGAACTTAAAATAAAATACATCCATCGAGAAAAGTGCAAAAATTGAGTTCTAATTTTAATTGTTATTCATCGAAATGGAATAAAGAGTTTGAGTAGAATGAGAAAAAACTGTAGATTGAGTAGTGATAAAAGAGAGAGATTAAACAAAGACTCGAAAGAGAAAAAAGATGGTGGGTACAACTGGTGAGACTAGAAAGACTATACAAGACTATACAAACATACGGAATACATGGGAGTAGCTGATTTATAAGGTTGATTTTCTTTCTCGGCTTTTGTGGAAATTACAGCTACCAAGCTTCTGTGCCTACTGGAATCTTTTTGCCTCGCTTCCTTTCCTGCTTATCGCCACTTCCACGGTGCTCCTCCAACAGTTTTAGCAAACTTGCGTCTAAAACTCTTCCCTGAGTGTCGCTGCTTTCGCTCTCGTTCAAACCGCCGGGAATCCTGTTCAAAACCTCATTTGGATTAGGAGGATGCAAACCAGTTGTTCTAAAACCTGATCTCAGGTTTTGCTCTACCATATCGCTGATTGCTGTCCAGAGTCTATTTAGCAATACAGGGAATTGTTTTTGGAATGCAACCAGGGTATCTGCTTTCTTTTCTCCATTGATCCAGTATTATAATAGATGTTAGAACAAATAGATGTTATTCTTCTTGCATGCCTTGATCATTTTTGGAGAGAAGTGGCTTGCCAAATTGTCTCCCACCAATAACAAGATTTCAAAAAACCATCCACTTGGGCTGCTGACATATTTTAAACCAGCTGGTCCACCTTTAATCCAGTTGTCATATATGTTTCGTACTTTATATAACACCATAGGAGGAAGTATATCTCCATTTGCATTTCCACAAACCATAATGCTGATAGAAGCCCGAAGCTTGAAGGAGACCTACTGTAATAGAAGAAACGGACTGGAAACAGAAGGAAGAGTCTGGGCAAAAAGGGTGCACTCTATAACGAGAATAGTAATAGAAAAAAGAAAATAATG
The DNA here is from genome assembly GCF_000648695.1 of Onthophagus taurus. Classification (NCBI taxonomy): domain Eukaryota; kingdom Metazoa; phylum Arthropoda; class Insecta; order Coleoptera; family Scarabaeidae; genus Onthophagus; species Onthophagus taurus. Next base: position 66,894 of record NW_019280453.1, on the reverse strand, counting down.
CGTCCCAAGTATCCTGTAAGCGTCTACAAACTCTGCATCAATTATAATCTAAACAGTTACCCAAGTAGTGTTCATCTATACTGCTCCTTTTTTGACNTTGAGTAGCGATAAAAGAGAGAGATTAAACAAAGATTCGAAAGAGAAAAAAGATGGTGGGTACAACTGGTGAGACTAAAAAGACTATACAAGACTATACAAACATACGGAATACATGGGAGTAGCTGATTTATAAGGTTGATTTTCTTTCTCGGTTTTTGTGGAAATTACAGCTACCAAAGCTTCTGTACCTACTGGAATCTTTTTGCCTCGCTTCCTTTCCTGCTTCCACGGTGCTCCTCCGACAGTTTTAGCAAACTTGCGTCTAAAACTCTTCGCTGTGTGTCGCTGCTTTCGCTCTCATTCAAACCGCCGGGAATCCTGTTCAAAACCTCATTTGGATTAGGAGGATGCAAAACCAGTTGCTCTAAAACCTGATATCAGGTTTTGCTCTACCATATCGCTGATTGCTGTCCAGAGTCTATTTAGCAATACAGAGAATTGTTTTTGGAATGCAACCAGGGTATCTGCTTTCTTTTCTCCATTGATCCAGTATTTTTCTCTACTTTTTCTTCATAGGTGCCGCAACATCTAATGGTTGCATTAGATGGGTGGCATTTGCTGGAAATGGCGTCAAATAAATGTTATTCTTCGTGCATGCCTTGATCATTTTTGGAGAGAAGTGGCTTGCCAAATTGTCTCCCACCAATAACAAGATTTCAAAAAACCATCCACTTGGGCTGCTGGCATATTTTGAACCAGCTGGTCCACCTTTAATCCAGTTGTCATATATGTTTCGTACTTTATATAACACTATAGGAGGAAGTATATCTCCATTTGCGTTTCCACAAACCATAATGCTGATAGAAGGCCGAAGCTTGAAGGAGACCTACTGTAATAGAAGAAACGGACTGGAAACAGAAGGAAGAGTCTGGGCAAAAAGGGTGCACTCTATAAAGAGAATAGTAATAGAAAAAAGAAAGTAATGCGTCCCAAGTATCCTGTAAGCGTCTACAAACTCTGCATCAATTATAATCTAAACAGTTACCCAAGTAGTGTTCATCTATACTGCTCCTTTTTTGACACATTCAAACTACTTTGGTGGAAGATAGAGTAGACGTTTAAATAAACGGTATCATCTTTGGTTTCGAAGATTCATGAACAGTCGCATTTGCACGAGTATCCTCTATTTGGCCACCTTTGCAATATGTAATGGCATTTTATTTTTCAAATCTCTTTCTATGAAAAGCATTGAAACAATTCATGGAAAAAGCTACAGCTTTAGATGGTCGGTAAATTCCCAACCTAAGTTCCTATTCCGCAATTCTTGCCTGCTCATAGACTCCTAATCGCCTCTATATAAAAGAAATGTTTGAATTGGGTTGAGGAGTTTTTGGACAATCTGTTACTGTTAGTTTATTTAACGTTTCAGATGCCATGCCATAACTTAGCCGTCTTAAGAGACGCACACTAAACCCGAATGTTTCTAGTATAGGTCTAGTGTTAGTTCTAGATTTACACTATCACTAGAACTAACACAAGACCTAGAACTGAATCATTAGGGTTTAGCCGTCTTGAGAGACGTGCGGCTAAATCCGAATGTTTCTAGTTCTAGGTCTTATGTTAGTTCTAGTTTTGCACTAGCACTATCACTAAAATTAACACAAGATCTAAAACTAGAATCATTCGGGTTTAGCCGTCTTGAGAGACGTGCGGCTAAATCCGAATGTTTCTAGTTCTAGATCTAGTGTCAGTTCTAGATTTACACTAGCACTATCACTAGAACTAACACAAGATCTAGAACTAGAATCATTCGGGTTTAGCCGTCTTAAGAGACGCCCTAAGGCTAAGCCTTAATATTTCTAGTTCTAGATTTAGTGTTAATTCTAGTGCTTCTTTTAATTGTTATTCATAGCCAAATTGTTGCATATTGTTATTGAACAAAAACTAATACGAGAGTATAATAAAAAAAAAAGTTAATAGGTTATTATAGACAGTTTGAAAACTATCAATTCAACTAGAACTTGTGATTAATAGAGTAAACGACATGAACGGGAAAGAGGGTTAAAATTCTTCTCTGCGGGAGTATTCCATCTGATTTATTAACTGTCGTTACTAGCCTTAATGAATATTAAGTCTCCCCGTTCCGGGGATTTTTAGACTGACGTTGTCGATCTGACAAAAGCGGCGACTGAATAAATCAAGCGACGCGGTTTCTTTGTTTTGCAAATGTACATTTGAAGCTTCCCGAAAAGCGAGGGCGAGGTCGTTCCCGCTTTCCTCTCCTAGATTGGTGTTCATTAGACGTGAAATTTACTTTGATGGTCTCGCCCGTTCTGCAACAACCCGGACAAAGCGACCGAAAGCACAAAACTAAACTCTCAACGGGGAAATTGGATGTCCCGTTTTGAAAACTCGCGAACATACACTTTGAAGAAGTTCACAACATATACCCAAGCGCAATTTCAATAGCTCTAAAGACGAAATTAGATTTAACTCTCTATAAGTCTGTAGATATGATAACATTTTCACTTTGATCACGTAATAAGTTCGTTCAAGGAATAAAACTAGGACATCAAAGCTACCAATTTCGGGCAACTTGTACTTAAGGGATTTATTGCTCAATCAGCACACTAAATTCGTAGACTCTATTATGAGTGTGGTGGGTTATGTAACGTGAAAATTACGATCAATTCAGAGTTAAACAACGATTTAGTGGTAAAATTGATTGACAGGTTTTAATGGAAGTTGTGGTTTTGATTTTTTTTTTCAATGACTTTTTAGTTAGATTGTTGTGAACTACCAATTTTAATTTTATGGATGACAAAATGAAAATTTAAGAAGTAAGCAGAATATCACTCCTATTACAAAAGCTAAAGGCTAAATTTATAAGTCTTGCAAGTTTTGGCTTTCAACAACTACTAAATTTTACCAGAAAGCAAATCAATAACAGTTCTAAGACCATTCCGGAAAGAGAGATGATGAAAAATATACAACAATCTAGCACTGAATAACAACTAAATATAGAACTAACACTGACGTAGTTCTAGATCTAGTGTTAGTTCTAGTTTTAGTTTAATGACACATAAACAACAATCAAACGCTGAATAACCACTGAAACAAGAACTAGCACTAGAACTAACACTAAGGCTAGAAGTAGAAATATTTGAGTCTTGCAAGTTTTTTTTTTTAGGAAGAGAAAATTGCCGAATGGAAAAATAACCGAAGTGCATCAATCCAAAGGTGGGTTGAAATGGTCTCTCACTTTAATAATCATGAACTTCCATTTTTAAATTTACGAAAATTAGCAGAATTCTTTTTCTGCCTGCCTGGCACAAATGCTTCTGAGGAAAGAATATTTTCTTTGATGAATAGCTTTTGGACAAGTGACAAGACTGGACTTGAAATAGACACACTAAAAGCGATATTACTTACTAAAGTTAATTATGAAGGAAATTGTACAGAATTTTATAGAATGCTTCAAAGCGAAAAAGACCTACTAACAAGTTCCCGTCTCGGATTTGAAATAAAAAAATATGGTCACCTTACACATATAAAACAATCAAACGCTGAATAACAAGTAAAAAACAAGAACTGGCACTAGCACTAGAACTAACACTAGACCTAGAAGTAGAAATATTTGGGTTTAGCACAAGTCTTGCAAGTTCTAACTACTAAAATAACTACAAAATGTTACCAAAAAGTAAATCAATAGCAGTTCTAAGACCATTCCAGAAAGAAAGATGATGATAATAATAATAATAATGTTTATTAATAGGATAAGATACATTATATATCTCAATCTCTGCCAGCCCCCAATCCTCCCCAACGGCTATGAAACCATTTCAAAATAAACAGAGAAGAAGAGTGCTCAGTCAATTTGCCGCTCACTTAAGCAAGTCCTAACCCTTGCCTTAAAGGAAATCAGAGAAAAACTCTTGAAGGAATTAGGTAGCCAATTGTATAAATTAGGCATACAATACGTAAAGCTGCGTTTGAAAATTTCCTAAGGCGAATTTTTGTATAAATTTGTGGTAGAGACACAAGCAGTGAAAAGTCCTTCGTCGCGTCATCCCTTCTACGGATACCATATATAAATCGCAGACAAGAGTTTTGTAACTTTTGAATTTTAGCAGTGTGAACGCTGTCAAGGCAGCAGTGATGTATTACGTCATTGTAATTGAAGATGGACAACACCAAGGCATCACACAGATGCGTTCTAAGGTTCTGGTTCAAAATATATCTGTTGTTGTAAAACAACCTTAATGTAGAGTAAGCTCTACGTAGAAGGGACCGAACATCGAAACAGATACCCAAAAACCATAACTGATGACTTACTAGAATTAATCCCTAGACAAAGAACTTGCCAGCAATTTCTTCGACCTTAACAAAGTCATGATTAATTTTGATTTCAGCGTCTTCTATATCGCATAGTTTAAAAGAGTAGAGCAGTTGAGTATCATAAGCATAAAAGTATGGTATATGGTGATCCAAAACATTAGCGAACCCAATTGTAGATATCAGATATAACAGAGGACCCAAAATAGAGCCCCCCAACCCAACCCGATATAACATCTGCAATATTGGATGTTCCACCATTAAGTTGAACCAACTGCTTTCGTCCAGACAAATAACTTTGTACTAAATGAATCGAACCTAAAGATAAACCCATATAATGGAGCGCAGCCACTAGAGTATCATGACGTATTCTATCAAAAGCCTTAGAAAAATCCAAAACTGTTAAGATAGTAAATCCCGTTTGTTGTCAATTGCTTTGAAGATTACATCTGTCACACCCAAATTCCGGACGAAAGCCAGACTGACAACTGGGCAACACACAAGGTTTATATATAAGAGGTTGTCTAGGTTCGTACGCAATCATACTGCGCATTACGTCACTTGTGGAAAATAATACCGCCAAGCAATTCAAATTAAACAAAGGCATGGAGCACCACATGGCCATGAGGTTGCGTGCGCAATCCGTGATCGCTTACGTCACGAAACACTCCTGCTCTTGCCCCTCGCCCACAAACTAAAATCAAAATATTGCAGCATAGGAACTTAGACAACCTTTAATTATAAACCTTGGGAGACACATTATAGTCATCAAGATGGCAGTGAAGTCTGACCGCCATGACACTCTCACAAACCTTGGATAATATAGGCAATATACTAATTAATATTTATTTGGTTATTTCTTTCCATCTCAATTTTAATATAATTGAAATAAAACTATGTGTATTTATAGATGTATGGTTTTTTTAATTGTCGGCTCTACCGGTTTCGATTGTTAATTTCAATCATCTTCAGGAGCTAGCCACGTCATTAAACATATTTTTAAAAAACATATCTTATTTATTATTTTAGCTGTTATCTTCTTGATTCTGATAATTATTTATTTCTTGTTCTCTTTGTTATCTTGTTGATTTACTCACAAAGGTTTCTTTGCACCACTACACGCCATGTGTTTCTTTTCGCTTATTTTTCAAAAAAAAAAAAAAAAAACAAAAATAACAGCTAAAATAAGAAACAAGATATGTTTTTTTAAAACTATGTTTGATGACGTGGCTAACTCCTGAAGATGATTGAAATTAACAATCGAAACCGGTAGAGCCGACAATTCATAAAACCATCCATCTATAAATAAATATTAATATACTAATTAGTCTCAAGTCTCCCAATCCATGAGGATTTGGGGTTTTTGGAATTGGATCTCTACAAGTTGATGTTGCAAAAAAGTGTCAACTCTGCTTGAGAGTTTTCAGAGAATATTGTATGTCAGAGACAAATAACAAAAAGTTTTATAAAAGTGTTAAGAAGCTGTGGTGTAAGATCTACAAGTTGGATACTATACATAGCATCAAAGTAAGAGCGATTTGATATAAAGCCCTAATCGTCAACTGCCTAGATTTGGAAATTAGGCGAACACACTGAAAAACTTGCTATATTAGGACCATGGCGTAACAACCAATAAGATTAACATCCCCTGAAATTTATCACTTTCATCTAAAACAACATAATTTAGAAAAATTTATTCACCAAAGTTTTGTAACATATTTTAGTTAAATATTATTTTCTCTTTGAGTGTTTATAAATCAAACTGACAAGAACATTTTATATTTTCTTTTATCTCGCACTACATAAAGCGCCCCTAAAGTAACGACAAAAAAAATTTTCCTTTCATGTAACTCGTTCATATTTCCGGTTCGTTTTCGCCATGTAACAATATCGAGTGTCATAGTTCTTTGTTCTCGAAGATTCAAATATGAAATTTCCATAGCATGCACCAGAAATGTTACACCATCCATCCATCGCAATAGTAAATTCAAATCAAAATGTTTCAAGCATAAGCACCCCCGCTGTAAAACACGAGCCGACAACAACGGAACGGGTAAAAGGTCTTCTCCGAAGGCCGAACAGGGTAGGGCAAAAACGAATAAAGCCTTCTCTCTCCGTCTTCACCGAAGCGATGCTGTCACGTATTAAAGCTGATGTACGCGGACGTAAATCGAAAGGAAAGCGGAGAAATGAAATAATCGAACCGGAAGGACGTAATATCTCCACACCGCGAGGGCGATACGTGTCCGTCCGTACAATTTTGCTATTGATTTATTTTCAAAAACAACACGACGACGCCGATTCGTACATATCGATGATTCTGTCCCCGTCTAACCAACATCCATTTCAAAAACTCATTGAAAACGAAGCTAAATAAAACGATAGATCTAATCTAAAGCGATGCTTTCTTTTCGTTTCATTTTCACGTACGATTTTATTGTGTGCGAGTTAAAAAAAAAACATTTCTGATTTATAATAGTACTCTAGTTTTTCTTTTAAATGATGAATTCAGTTTAAAACTCCAAGGGTTTTTACGATTGACGTGAATTCAATCAACCGGATGCGGTTTCAAACTTTTCCCCCCACAACTAAATCGACCTTTTTTAGTATTGTGCATATTCGGCATTCAGTGAGTTATTTATTTCTGGTTGATTGCTTTTGAAACAAATGTATAAATTTTGTTGTAATAGAAAATAAATCCCGTTATTGTTTTGATATTTCCCTAAACTAGATTAATTAAATTCGTTTAATCTGTAACTTTGTAACAACTGAAACGGAAGAGCTAATATTTTGAAACGGTTTAAATGAAAAACTTGTTAATTACTTCTTTTCGAGGGAATAGAAATTCTTACTGTTTCGCGAACTTTTCAACTTCACCTTTAAGCTGTACTCCTTTTTAACACTGGCTCGTTTTCATTTTATTTAAAGCATCGTTTTCTAAACGGAGTTTTAAATAGGTAAATCCCGGCAAATTAGAGGGAGATAATAAAATGCGCCTTTACGAGGAAACTTGCAGCACGTGGTAATTATTTTATTTGATGTTAATTAAATCCGATTTACAACGAATAAAATTTTTGAATCGAAATTTGTAATAACAGGAAAGAGGTTGTATATCAAATAATTCGAGGTAATTAAAAATTCAATTAAACCAACAATTGTTTAATATAAATCGAATTAATATAGACGATTTTAATAATGTGTGTTTAGGACATGTTAATAAAATTTAATTGAGATTCGGTAAACACAAAAATCGAATTGCACCTCAATTAGAGGAGGATGACATACCACAGACTCGCTAGGATGTCGAGAGGCTTTTTGGCACCAATTACGAATGGCGCCACCGATGCTTCTGTCCGACTCGGTAACACAATTAAGAATTCCGAGCCACTTCGGGCGCGCACAAATTGATATTACTGGTGTACGAGATTAAATGTGAAGTCTCACAAAAAAAAAATGGCAATAAATTTCTTATTAAAAAAGATTAAACAACGATACGTGAGTCTTAAAAGGTTCAGAACCGAAAACGAGATGATCCAAAATAACCGAGTATCCCCTCACTTTTACCACGGTGCCGTACCCAAAAGCAGAGTGAAAGGGGATAGATCCCCCATTTCGCAAAACATCTGCTACAGCCCTTTTTCGTCGAAAATTGGGGGGCCCTGGTGGCGTTTTGTTTCGCCGACAAAGAAGGGGGCACGTGGGATTACTTCTTCCTCAAAACAGGTGTTATGTATGTTTTTTGTACGCGTTGAAAAAAAAAGGGGGAAAATAAATGTGGGGGTTTCATAAAAACTAAAGCGATGTGTAAATTTGTTTTCGAAAGGATTTTTAACTTATCGATCGTGATAAAAATACTGATTTCTTAAACCAAAAAAATCTACAAAATCACGATTTGTAAATATTCGATTACGAAATTTCGTCTTGAATCTACAGTGTGTTAATTACTTGATTAATTGCAAGTATGCAACCAAATACGCAAATCGCGTATTGAAATACCTATACTGTGATGTTGGTTGCATACTTGCAATGATGATGTCGGGTACGATAATTAATTAACACATTGTATTTCGAGTATAAGTACGATGGCTTTCACGGAAGGTGTTAATTGAACTAAAATTAGAATTAAAACTAGCACTATCACTACTTCAATAAAAATGTACAACAATTTAGTGCTGAATGACAAATAAAACTAGAACTAACACTAGAGACGTCTGAAGACGCACGGCTAAACCCGAAACTTTCTGCTTCTAGGTCTAGTGTTAGTTAATGTATAAACTAACACTGGCACTAGAACTAACACTTGGCCTAGAGCTAGAAACATTCGGGTTTAGCCATCTTAAGAGATGCCCTCCAAAACAGACAGTTAGTTTGCTGACAAATAAACTAACGAAAAAAATAAACAAAACAATTTATGAAAAGGACAAGTGTAGTAGCATGATGTGGATGAAAAGCTGGTGTTAACTGATCTTGCAAATTTTCAGGCAAAGGACGGGTTGTTCACTAAGCAGTTTTTGTGAAAACACTACATTTTCAGCGTCAAGTTTACTAATAGAGAGTCTTTATTTAGAAGAAATGTTTCTGATAAAAAAAAAGCAAACAAATTTCTGCTGTGCGAGCTACTGTTCAACCCAACAGAACCATTTCTTTTATATAGAGGCGGTTAGGAATCTATGAGCAGGCAACAATTGCGGAATAAGAACTTAGGTTGGTTATCATTACCGATCAACTAATGTAACTTAATAAATATATATACTGTTTATGATAACTGTTTAGATTATAATTGATGTAGAGTTTGTAGATCACGAGAATCTCTTTCGAGTCTTTGTTCACCTTTTTTCTTCTATTACTATTCTCAACCTGAAACTTTGTGCTCCTAGTGTTAGTTCCAGTTTTATATTATTTACTGGATAAACTAACACTGGCCCTAGAACTAACACTTGACCTAGAACTAGGAACATTCGAGTTTAGCCATCTTAAGAGATTCCCTCCAAAAGAGACGGTTAGTTTGCTGTCAAGGCAAACAAACAAACTAACGAAAAAAATAAAACAATTTATGAAAAGGAGAAGTGTAGTTGCATTAGTAGCATACGAACTCCACGGAATTTAGAACTAAAACGCACTACAAAATAAACTACAGCTACAGCTGATGTGGATAGAAAAAAACGCACGACAAAGTAAACTACAGCTATAGCTGATGTGGATGAAAAGCTGGTATTAACTGATCTTGCAAATTCTCAGGCAAAGGACAGGTTGTTCGCTAAGCAGCTTTTGTGGAAAACTTCATTGGTGATCTCACCCACTACATAGTGGACCAGCAACAACAGCGACGTGCAAAACAAGCTTTAGCATTTATGGAAAATCGCATACGTCTAATCAAAATAAATCATTGAACCAAAGAGCAGCTAAAATAGCTTATATTCCCCATAACCTGAAACTAAAATCCGAAATTGCAAAGAGAGATATAGAAATGTCAGGTACAAGTGGGTTAGCAATACACTGTGTTAATTAATTATCGTACCCAACGTCGTCATTGCAAGTATGCAACCAATATCACAATGTTGAAATTGCTATACGCAAATCGCGTATTGTGCGATTTGTACTGTGATATTGGTTGCATACTTGCAATGACGACGTTGGGTACGATAATTAATTAACACACTGTACTTACTAAAACAGATATTACAGCTACAGTTAACATGGATGCAGAGCATCTATATTATAGTTCCGACAGTTATTTGTCAGGTACTTCTGAAGAATTTTCTGTACGATACTGACACGTCGGAAGAACTAGAAGAATTTGACGTTGATTCTGACTAAAAAACTCTACATTTTCAGAGTCAAATTTACTAATAGAGAGTCTTTATTTACAAAAAACGTTTCTGAGAAAAAACAACAAATTTCTGGTGTGCGAGGGGCTTAACAGGTTGTCCAAAAACTCTTTAACCCAACACAACCATTTCTTTTATATAGAGGCGATTAGGAGTCTATAAGCAGGTAACAATTGCGAAATAAGAACTTAGGTTGGTTTTCATTATCGACCAATCAAAGCTGTAGCTTAATTAATATACTGTTTATGATAACTGTTTAGCTTATAATTGATGCAGAGTTTGTAGACGATTAGACGATTACAGGTTACTTGCGACGCATTAAGAAGAGTACGAGAATCTCTTTCGAGTCTTTGTTCACTTTCTTTCTTTTATTACTGATCTCTTTGCAGTGTCCAATCTTTCTGCCCAGACTTTTCCTTCTGTTTCCAGCTCGGTTCTTCTATTATAGACCTCCTTGCTCTCTGCATAGTCTCTTTTTTGTTTCTATTTCAGTTCAATCTCTAATTCTAGCATCAATCTCTTTCGAAAATTTGTCTTCCTGTTTTGCCCAGCATGGTTTTTTCTTTCGAACCTTAGCGTAATCGCAGTAGTATTTCTTTTAGCACCAAGTTCCTTCTACATGTTCCAGTCACTGTGTTCCAGTGAACGTGCATTCTCTTATTCTACAGCTACTCCCATGTATTCCGTTTGTTTGTATAGTGCCCTCTTTTGCCTTTGCAGAATCTTTCTAGTCTCACCAGTTTTGCGTATCTTTTTTCTCTTTTGAATCTTTGTTCAATCTCTTTCTTCTATTTCCAAAATATTTCTTCTATATCAGCCTTCTTTCTAGTCTTCGTCTTCTCTGGACAGTTTATTTTGTATGTTTCTGTTTCTAGTTCTAGGTTCTAGTTTTAGTTCTATTTCGAGTATTTTTAAACACGTGGCGAACCACCAACAAAACAAACAACGAAACTATTTGCAATGACAATTTATAACAGTCAGATTTAGGTATTTACGGCGAGATTTAAACTTAATAAATTAAACCAATCATTTTTAAACGGCACGTCGCCAAACCCAACAATGTAATTGAATCCATAAATAATAGGTTTAGCCAAACAATCGGTGACGCTAAATTTTATATTTTCTCCACCACGTGCCCGTTATTGCCCATTTAGTTTTCGATGTTTGCTCGATGGGTTTTTTTATTTAACAATTGCAAATAGACCATCCCATCAAGTTTTGCATTCGATTAAATTCGCAATATTTACTTGCTATTGTAGCTAAAGGAATTCTAATTAACATAAAAGACTTTTTCTTAATGAGTGGTTGAATGTAGGGGGAAAATTATTCAATGAATAAAAACTCATTTTATTTGTGTGAAACGGCTACGATAAAAATGCTAGAGTAAATTCGGACAAATGCGTCGCCGGGTACAAAGGACGTCCTCGCTCCGGTTTGACAAATGAACTATGTACTCCGAAAGGGTGGTTATTTCGCCCTCTGACACTGATAAAGTTATCGGTAAACCAACTACATGTTTACATCTGCTAATTTAATCACTTATTTCGCAGTCTTTTTTTAAATATATTTTTAAAGTTTCATTTCATTCGATTCAATATGGCGAGGTGATTTAAATCACGAATCGTTTGGTTTTAAAATTTGTTCCGGGTGGTGAAAATGGCCCGGTTTGCACTTAGAGAGGGCGCGGATGGAGGGTTAGAGGAGTGTGCGGAAAAGGCGACGTTGCGCTGAATAAATTTCGACGCCCTCACCGAAACCATAAATTTCATCCAAGAAAAAAGCACCCGGAATTTATAGGCTTATGTTGTCAAATGTTAACTATATCAACACAATCAATTTTTATTATATTATTTTAAAAAAATTTCATTATAAAATTTCTTGTTTTTCTGCATTTAGGCATAACTGCCTGTTTTTATTTCACTTTTTTGTCCTCTAATCGTTTGAAAGGTTGTCGCTCCATCTTTTTTTAGGTCTTCGAATGCTTATTCGTCCTGATGATGATTTATGTTAAGTTATTTTCATAATTCGTTCTTATGTCATTTGGTCGATGTGGTTATTGCATTCCTTCTTTCTGTCCAACACCCAATCATTGATGTTGTCTGTCCTGCAAGCCTGTCTGATGTCCCCACTTTTTTCTCTGTCCATCAATGTCTTCCCAACTATTCTGTAGTTTCTAGCATTCTTTTTGTTTTGGATGTTTCTGGTCGAGTCTCTGCTGCATGTTAATATAGGTCTAGTTACGGTCTTGTATATCCGAGCTTTGGCTTCAGTTCTAATATGTTTATTTCACCACCCTGACTCACTGACAACTTAAAATTTATGATTTCATTGCGAGATAAGTCAATCGGTTTTGGATTTTTATACTAGTTTGCCTAATAATGGAGGTGTTTTTGAATTTTCTACTGTTTGTCCTACTTTGGTCGAGAAACTTGTGTATGATTTAAGGTCATGTTGTGAAGGCCTGTCCAGTTATTTTACCTGATTTTACACATATATTAAATGTCTGTATTACTGAACGACGGTTTCCGGACATTTGGAAGCATGATCTAATTAAACCTATTCCTAAAAATCAAAATCCTAAGAGTTTTAGTCATCTGAGACCTAATAGTTTATTACCAGCTTTTTCAAAGATTCTGGAGAAGATACTAAAACAGCAAGTTGTGGAATATCTTCATAAATTTAATTTACTTCCGGAATTTCAATCAGGTTTTAGAACTAGTTTTAGTACTACTACTTCAATGATGGCGCTTATGGATGAGCTAATTACTGCGATTGATCAGGGTGACGTTGCTGTTCTCACTCTGCTAGACTTTAATCGTGCATTTGATACTGTGATTTGATTCTTTCGTCAATTCGCTTTGATTCGACTGCTCTAAACTTAATTAGTGCATATCTGAATGGTAGATCAGTCGGTTGTTATTGATGGGGTGGCATCCGAGTGTCGTGAAGTTATCTCCGGGGTTCCATAGGGCTCTATTCTGGGACCGATTTTGTTCTCCATTTATACAGCTCATCTTTTTGATTGAATTCAACATGGTACACAGTATGTTTACGCGGATCATACGTAGTTGGTTCACTCCTTTCATCCCTCCCAATAGCGGGAGGCTGTTCGTCGCATCAATACTGATCTCCATTGTGTTTATGAGGCATCCACTGCTCACTGTCTGAGGATCAATCCTGATAAATCGGCGGCCATGATCTTTGGGAATACAAAATTCACTTCAAAAGTGGCTCGGCCCTTTGATATTGTCATGGATGGTACAAAATTACCTGTAGTTGATAGTCACAAAAGTCTTGGTTTGGAAATTGATGGTTCTTTTAGATATTCGTCTCAGGTCAGTAAGTATATTAAAAATTATAGATTATTTCGCCCTCAAGCTACTTTTTCCACATAGGTCATACTTGCCAATGGATGTCAAGCGGATGTTATGTGATGCTCTTGTTTTGTCTCAATTTAATTACATGGTTCCTGTATACCATCCAGCGTTGACTGCTTTTGATTCAAATAGAATCCAAAAAATTCAAAACTGCTGTCTACGTTTTATTTATGGCATACCAAAATATGATAAGATTTCTCATAAGTTAGTTGACGCTGGATGGTTGTTGATGGGGACAGAAGAGTGCTTCAGACATTGGTGGTTTATCATAAACTAATGTTGAGCAAGACTCCAAGTTATTTATATAGGAAGATTAATTTTAGAAGTAACATTCATGATCGATTTCCTTTATTTCTCCTCCAGTCCATCGTACGGGTTTGTTTGAGATATCTTTCTCATACCATGTTTACAAATCCTATAATCTTATTTCGATGGCTGATAGGAAGTTAAGTGTATCGACGTTCAGGTCTCGGTTATTTGAAAGATTATTTAGAAGTCAGTGTGCTTCTCTGTTGCAAGGTTGGTCTTCAATTATTAATGTTTAATAACTCTTTTTGTTATCGAGGTTCAGATGGAAGAACAGGATTTTATTTTCCTGAATTGCTTGCCGCACTATGTTATAATAGCTTTCATTTGTTTAGATAGTTTTATTTTGTATCTTTTTTTCTTTCGATTAATTTGTTGTTTTTATTTTTGGTTATATTATATTATTTTATTTTTGTAATTGCTGTGTGGTTTGGCAATAAAGTCTATTATTATTATTATATTGTGTCATTTGGGTCCTTGCCGCTCAGATACTTCGGTCTCAATATCCCCGTATTTAATGCCCAAATATTTGAATTTCATTTCTTGGTGATCAGTGTCTTGGAAGTAGTCATGCATTTTGTTTTTGCCACTGATATAGTCAAGTTAAACTGTTTTATTAAACAGGAAAAGTAACCATCGTCTGCGTAGCACAGGATGTTAAAAAAACTTAACATAAATATAAAAGAGGATATAAAGAAGAAAATATATGGAGGTATGGTTCACTCAAATCAAATTTATTCCCCATATTCGAGGAAAATTGAAGTAGTGCCCGCCACTTTAATGCCCGCTTTTTATTTACTTTACGGCCCAGGTAAACATTTTCCGGGTGCACTAACTTTAAACTACCCGGGTGCAAAAGGGGCACCACCACCTAACTAACCGTTTCTACGCCGTATTTCATCCACCCGGAGGCGCCTCCACAGTTCGTTGCTAACCGTTAGTTATTTTCGCTTCAAACCCCACGGAATACGTTAACTGACGTAATTTCTAGATGGTGAACCTTAAGCCGCTAATGTTCGCGTCCAAATTCTAGGAAATAATTGCGTTTGTTTGCCCCGGTTGGTAATTACCAAGTTTTTTATTCGATCGTGACCAAAGTGGGCAAAACGGAGATTATAATCGAAATTGATTCGACGAAAAATACCATTGATTAACTGGAAATGTTATCGGGAATTCCCTAAAAAATTCTGATAGGTAATGTATTTTTCGAATAGGAATTTATTGCGATAAATCCTAACATATTATTCCAATTCACCAAATAAATATAATGAATTTATTTATTAAAATATTTATTCATGCACGTTTCCTGTTGATGTTTTTAGTAAAAAATTCATTTTTTTAACTCTAATTTCCAATTAAAAACTTTATCCAACCACATCAATTAATTATAACTGGCGTGAACCTAATCAACTAATTCAATTATCAAATAATAATCTGTTAGGGAACTGGAGGTCATTAAAACAAAATGGTAAAGGGTGCGGGGAACGACGTCCGGTGATATCATCAACGTACGTATTGGTACGATGTATCGATAACAAGGTTTGTCAGCTCGACATGTTAATTTGGCACGACCACCACCACGGCCGTCATATTGTTGTGCAACGCGACGTGTCCCGTCATATTCCGACGTTCGATACTTCCGAATTGGGGCAGGTTATAGAACACGCGCGTCCAACTATAAATTAATTGAAATAACGCAAAAACATCGAATATGGTATGGTAATCCTACTATATTAACTGTTATAATTAATATCATACGCGAAAATAAGTTTTTTTATAAACTAATTTGGAATCTCTTTCGAATAGTAATTTAAAATCTCTGTATATTTAGAGGTTAAGTGTGGCACAAATTGATGCAATTAAGTATTGAAGCAGCAGTTTTTTTAGGAAGTCCTTAGCACTACAAGATATTGCCATTTCTTTCCCTTGTGTCCTAATGACTTGGTGTGAAGTTGAGTCTATCTTTAAGTCCATAATTCATACCTCAGTCAATTCCATAACTATGCCTTGGTGCTCAACTATTATTAAGTATGTCTGTAATATCAAATAAATGATTACCAATTTGATGTAAGCAATTTGATTTACTTGCTGTAATTAGATATTGAAGCAGTATTCTTAACACTACAAGGTATTGCCAATTTCCTTCCCTTGTGTCGTAATGACTTGGTGAATCTTGAAGTCCATCCCTCATAACTGAGTCAATTCCATAACCATCTCTGAATTCCTTGGTGATTAGAAAAACCTGCTCAACTATTATTAAGTATGTTCTGGGCAACCAGTTTAATTAAGTATGTTCTGGTTCTCATCGCAACCAAAGTGTTGCAACCTTATAGGACATCCTCGTTCACTTGGGGGTTTGAAGGGGTGGGATTGTAAAGCATCTGCATGGTACTTATTAATTTTCTTTGGTGTTTGTTGCTTGTTTTTTTGGGTTAACTCTGAATGAGTATTTTAATCTTAATTATGTTATTTTTATCTTGTTTGTATGACCGTAATAATATCTTGTGATAAAATGATGTGTTTTTAAAAAATGGAATTGGAAAAAGGAATAGTACAGGATAGGTGTAGATTGTAGTGTTATTGGAAGGAAATGTTGGTTGCCAGGGGACCCAGAGTGTTGCGATGTTCATATTGCAACCGTAATATGACATCCTCGTGCATCTGGGGGTTTATGGGGTGGGGTATATGGAGTTTTTAGGTATGTATAAAGTGTCAATCAATTTAGTCTGTTTGTGGCCATTATCTGCTCATTCAGGCAAATCTTATCGGGATTGTTAAATTTAAATTTGTTAATCTCATAATTTTCTAAACTTTCCATTAGATGATTCTTGTTTTTGTGGTGTAAAATTGTTGCGTTATTTTCCTCGTCAAATTCGTGATCTTTATTGAAAATTAAATGTCTGCCAAAGGTAGATTTGTTTTTGTTCTTGTGTTCCTTGATCCTCATTTTTAATGCTCTTCCAGTTTCAGCTATGTATGTTGCTTGGCACGTGTTGCATGTCAGTTTAGAGCCCACAATAAAAAAAAACATCCATCTATAAATACACATAGTTTTATTTCTTATTCAGTATGTTCTGGGTCAGGAATTTAAAACTTTAAAGCATTCTGTAATATCAAACAAATGATAACCAATTTGGTCCTCATCCTGATGTGTTACATCCCTTGGTGAGATTTGGCCTCGACTCCACTCTATTAAGTTTTGATCCTCTCCAATTTTGAACGTACGGCTTCTTTATGTCGTAGTCACACCGTCTATCCACCTCATTCTAGATCTTCCCCTATTTCTTGGTATATCTGGTTTGCTCGCAAATACTTTCTTTGTATTCCTAGTTTCACTCATTCTTAAGATGTATCCCATCTATATTATTATTTGAGCTTTAGCCAACCTAACAATGTTTTCTCCTTAACCAAGGTTGTTGAATTCTTCATTACAACGACGTAAGTACGTTTCGTTTTGATTTGAATAACTTTTTGTAAGCAAAGTAATATGCATTTTCAGCTTTTAATCTATCTTGATCATTTCTGAATAAAATCCCAAGCTCCCTAATGCTTTCCACACCTTCAAAGTTGTACTCAGCAACAGTTAAGTTTTACGGAGTTCTTCAATTTTCATCTTTGGACAATCTCATGTATTTGATGTTTTCTTCATTGATTTTTAGCCCAATTATTGTCGTTTTGAGTTCGAGTCTGCATATCCCAATCACTTGATGATTCGGTGGCCAAACTAAATATGTTGTTAGAACTTAATCTTAACCAGTTACATAAATATCTAACCTAATAGAGTATATCGAGGTTGATATCTACTACAATACTGAACTTTGCAGCAACCTCGAAAGTTGAACATTTTTCATTTAACTCTCAATTTTTACAGAATCAAATGGATGAGGCCGTATCGATCCCAAACTGAAGGCTCTTTTGATATGAAGCGAATAGTAATCGCGTGAGGTCATGTATACCCCAGTCCGCATTATTACGGATTAATCCAGCATGATGACAGTGGGTTTAAATGTTGGGTTGCTACCCAGCATTCCTCCCGTCCCCAATAATTAAGTATACATGCGATTACATATTGTGTGGAGATTGTTAGTGTGTAGGATCTATTTTTGGTAACGCAATTAATTAAGTGCAACCAAATATGCAACCACTATCACAGTAGTGGTATTACAATACGCGATTAGCGTATTTGGTTGCATACTTGCAATGATGACGTCGGGTACTAATATATAATATAATTAATTAACATGATGAAAACTTCTTCTTCATATTTTCAAGTATTGTATATACAAAATTCATTTTTCAACAAGAAAACGTGGCTAAACCTTGAAGAGTTCCACCCATCTGAACTGTCAAAGATAGTAGGAGGCAATTTCAGCGAACAACGAGTAAAAAGAGGGGCGAATCGAGAAGATGCCTAAATAATTTCCTCGGGCGGATATCAAAAGAACTCTGTTTGAGTTATTCATTCGTCGCAACGCAAAAATAACCGCCCAGCGTGCGATCGCGATTGGAGTGCACTACACCGGGGAATCGCGAAAAAAAAAAAAAGGGGAAGCTTCGACAAACGACGAGGGCGGAAGTTCCGGATGAATTCGTAACTAGGTACATTTGCGTCTCGTTGATTTGATGTGTACAGTTCGGTGGAAGACGTATGTCCTCGCTCGGTTCATCGAGCGGTCTCGGGCGATAGAAATCCAATATTGATGTTCCACGGTCTCTTCACACTTGTAACTTTATTGAGTACAGTGCACGCGTGGGCTTCTCTGCTCTCAACGGCAAATGGATGAGTTTCGAACCTACTCAATTTCAGGCTTGATTGATTTACTTCGTCATACGTTGCTAAAAAAAAAAGTCGAGATAAGATTATTAACTAAATTAATATTATTTCATTATGCCATTAAGACGTACTCCACTCGAAGAATTAGGTTCCGAGATTCCAAATATACTTTAGCTCAATCCGAGCGGAGGTTAATATCCGTTTGGAGTGTTGTGTCCTGACGTCGTCGCACCAGGTTAATTAGTTCCTATTATTTACGCTGAGGGTCGGGATTTCGGGAAAGAGGAAACTAGAGTTCCCCCGGCGCCGCCGCCAAGCACCGCTACACTCTCTGCTGGGCCCCATTTGGCCAAAGTGTGCGAACGAATGAACATCAAACGGCTTTTGCCTGGCGGAAAGCAACCTCTTGGAAGTGGCGGCCCGCAATTGAAACTTATTGACGCCGTTCGTCAAGGATTTATTACGTTCTAGATTCTGCCGTTTATACCATTTCAAGTAGTTTTAGTTCT
Organism: Onthophagus taurus; assembly: GCF_000648695.1. Classification (NCBI taxonomy): domain Eukaryota; kingdom Metazoa; phylum Arthropoda; class Insecta; order Coleoptera; family Scarabaeidae; genus Onthophagus; species Onthophagus taurus. The sequence continues at coordinate 47,726 of NW_019280453.1, read as the reverse complement.
TAACCTTTTCAAGTTTCTCATGCAAAATGTATTCAACTTCTTGTTTTCAAAAAAAATGCAATTTAAGTGGAATGCTTAAACCTCACAACCGGAGAGAGAATCATCAATTGGAATCGTATGGTGGAAACCATTTCAACGCTTAACCATTGTCATTGGTATTCTCTTGTTTCAGAGATTTATTGAACGATCCGCGACTAATTGACAAATCGCATTTCTCCGCCCCAATCCATTGCGATGCACGACAAAACGATCAAAGCCTCCGAGAGTGATCATCGGCTGCGACGTACTTTCTGGTCGATTCTAATTTGAATCATGTGACAACGTCCAGGCGAAGAGAAAAGGATGATGTCGATTCATCATCGCGGCAGGCCATTAGAGGTCGAATATCGAAAGGGATGGCGGGATAGCTGGATTATACTGAATCCCGGAACGCGCACCCACCACTCCATCTGAATAAGTAATCCAGCGGAAGTTGGCCGATACCCTCGGACTTTACCCGGAAGTTCGAACGCGATAAATGAGGTGTCATCTATCGCGTAAAGCTCCCGCAACAGTTTAGATTTACCACAGTTGGCCAAAAGTTGCCACGGAAGTAGAATGAAAAGATAGGATTCAAACGAACCGAGTTGAAAAACGATTTCTTTATACATCTCAATTTAACTAAAAATATAAATAAATTTAAGCAAAGTTAATAGTGTATTAATGCCGGTTCTGGATCCCATTCTCCCCAGCACCATCTATCGTCCATCATGTAAATTTTAATTTTAAAAATATAACAGCGCCATCTATCGCCCATCAGACAAAGAGCCCCCTTTTTAGTTTCTCTGCACACCAAGAGATGGCACCACATGAATTTTGAATTTCAAATTTCCCGCGCTATGACATCACTTCCTGCGCATGCGTGGGCCTGATTATGGCTCGGCTATCTTTAACACTACAAGATATTGCCAATTTTTTCTCCTGTATCCTAATGACTTGGTCCACTAATTACTTTATGACGTTCAAGTCCGTCCATCATAACTAATAAATCCTTATAATTCCTTGGGATAAGGCAGCCGGCTCAAGTCTTATTAAGTATGTTCTGATGAATTTAGTCATCATCATCCTGTGGCGCTACATCCCTTGGTGCGATTTGGCCTCCACTTCACTCTATCAAGTGCTGACACTCTCCCATTTTGAACGCACTGCTTCTTTATGTCATTAGTTACACCAGTTAGGCATATCTGGTCCACACTTAAGCACTTAAGTTTTACGGAGTTCTTTTATTTTCATCTTTGGACATTCTCATGTCTCTGCGATTTTTTTATATCTCTCAATTTAACTAAAAATATAAATAAATAAAAGCAAAGTTAATCCTAACCTGTACAAGACACAAATCATCCCCAATAGAAAATCGTCGCAGTACATCTGGTTCCGGAGTACGATTCCTTTTTATTTTGTAAACCGACAGCTAATATATCAAATTCTTAGAGAGAGAGGAGTCCGTTTTATTGGCCCCGATCGATCCAAGACTCTAATATCTCACGAATGCGACCTGATATTGGCTCGACTTTACGGCATGCCGTATTTGCCAATAAAGTTTGTCGAAAACAACGATAAAGTTTGCTTATCAGACGGATTCTGCGGCGTCCATAAAGAATATTAAAGACACGCCGAATGTAAAATTGTAGACCCTTCGTGCTCGCCGCCACCTTTGAGGTGGAGAGCAAAAAGATGAGACGCCAGAAAGCCGAAAATCGGCTTACGCCGTCCCGAACGTCGCAATCCCTCCTTCAAGTTTCTTAGATCCATCACACTTGGGAACCGGCGCTTAGGTCCCTTGCGAAAAAACGCATGAAAAATGGCACAAGAATAAGTCCACAACCCGTTGGGACAAAGATACCATACATTATTTATTGCTAAAGTTATGATAAACGATACGTTTTATTTTTTACGTTAACTAAACACGAAGTAACACGATATACATTAAAGAAAAATGCGGTCTATATCGTATTTCAAAATATTAAATATCAACAACTTTCAAATAAACTAAAGTTACACATTCATTACACAATGATGATAAAGAATTCCTAATAAAACTAAATTGCTAACCATTATAACTAATTAAGAAGTCATTAACTTGATTTAATGCAAAAATGAGCTTGAAAATACATACAGTGTGTTAATTAATTGCGTATTGCAATACCAATACTGTGATATTGGTTGCATACTTGCAATGATGACGTCGGGTACGATAATTAATTAACACGCTGTATATGTATTTCATATTTAAATTCATTTTTTCAATTAATCTTAATATACTTTCATTTGACTTGTTATTTTACGCGTTAGATACTCGACGGTTTGCGAAACAAAAATAGGCCAGAACCCTCTACGGGGTGACAAATAGAGTCATTAAATATTCAAGAGACTAGCCCACGTTCCGGCCAAGCTTTCATTTGCATACTAAAACAGAGCAAAAATGAGTGCCTTGTTTTCGGGGTAAAAAGTACACCGTAGCAACCGTGTTTAGAAAATCCCAGATTTTGCAATTTGTGTTCGTAATTCCCCCAAACAACACAACAATCGATATCATCATTACAAATGAATTTTGTGGCGAAACTGGGAGCCAAGAGAACCACTCCGTTGCCAAATTATTCGTTGGAGTTTGATGAAGTTGCATAGTTTCCGAAATAATTAAACAACCTGTGGGAATTAATTGAGAGTGGAATTGGTTCATTAAAACGAGACCGAATTTTCCACAAGAAAAATATAATATGCGGAGGTATCCCCCAAGTGACGTGACCCACATTTTTCTAGACCACCCTAAACGGCGTAATCGATAATCTCCCGCGACCACGCCACGAGCCGTATTATGCCGTTTCCACCGTCCTTCAAGGGAGAACGTAAAACGTGCGCCCGACTTGAGCGACAATCCGAGCATGAATAGAATCCCTTAAAGGATGCACGAGGTCTTCAGGAATACAAGAGCGACAACACAAAGCGCTCGCGTGGTAAACGTTCTTACACAGTAATCACCTGCTCTCCCCAAAGTTCTCCTCAAGAATTTCTTCAGGAAGCAACGACGACACTTGAGAGCGTGCATCGTCTACGTCCACTATTATGTCTTTGTGTGGAAAGAAGACAGCGGACATCCCTCGACAAATGACCTATGAGATAAAGCACGCTTATCCTCGAGTACCTTTCCCATTAATAATTGTTAATTTTGTAGAAAAAATGTGCTAATTTCAAAATTACCTTGTAAATAAAATTGTATCTTTAAAAATTGAGCTTATATATGTCACAGGTAAAGCATGCATTTCAGTTAATGTACACATTAGCCGGTCAATGTATACATTTACTAGTGAATGTGTACATAAACTAGGCAGTGCATGCATTTGCTAAAGACTCGTACAGACACGTTTAGTAATTTAGTTGAGTAGCGACCAATTTAGTAACTCGCTACGTGCGGTCATTACAATTTAGTCGAGTAATTTAGTAAAACGATTTAGTCGAGTAGATCCATTTAATTCTATTTTTTCGGTCGTGTAGCGTACCCCCACTACTTACAACTGCCACTAAACACGTGCGAACGCATAAATTTAGTGAATTAGCAATATGTAGTATAATAACAAACATGTCGAGGCGATGGAGCGAAAACACGACTGTCAAGTTTGTTAGTAAAAATGTCAAACATTAATGTCTATGGCATACTTATAAAGACAGGTAAGCAAAACAAAAAGCTTATGATTGATTTGAAAAAGGTTATGACTATCCCAGGTTTTGCAGAAAACGAGATAAAATTGAAAATAAAAAATATTAGATCGACTTATTCACAGGAGCAAAGAAAAAATTAAGGATTCTATGAAATCTGGATCTAGTGCCGATATTGTTTGTTCCATCTATAAAATGATTTCAAATACTGGATAATGTGTTAAGAGGTAGTAATAGAAGAGCAACTCATGCCCCTAATGAAATTCTTCTCATCCACTTTCTAACCCATACACGCTTATTAAGTTTTTCAGACACTTCTTCTTCAATTTCCTGTATAAGCATATGAATTATATTTCTTATATTATTGAATTGCGCGCGATGACGATGATTGAGTACCACTAAAGTGTCTTGAGAGTATGAAATGTGGACAGTTGCCATCTATACCATTTCAAATTCAAATTGGCACTAATCAATCTCAAAATGGCATTAAACAAAACCAATTTGGCAACTGTCATAAATAAATTGACATTAAACAAAATCAAAATTACATTATTCAATTACAAATTAAGAAAAAGCGAAATTTGTGCCGTTTAGAATATGAATTGCGTCTGGCGCAATTTAGCTGAAATTCTTGGTGTTGTGAAAAGAACAGTTCAGATGGATAAAAAATCAAAAGGAACAGAAAAACCAGGAGAAGGGAAACGTAAAATAAAAATTGCAGATGAGTGATATTCATTCGTTTCTTTGAACTTAAAGTTGAAGAAAATCCTAAAATCACACTTAAGCAGTTGCAAGAAACATTACGAAATGAGTTTTAGCTTAATGTAAGCAAGAAGTGTATTCGGCAACACCTTGATGGCCTCATGTTTACATTAAAACAAAAACATCTCAATACGTTACTCGTTAGTCGACTAAATTACTAAACATGTCTGTACGAGCCTTAATAGATGTTAGTAAAAGTTATAACAAAGAAAATTTACGGTATAATTTTTTTAATGGAAGGGATTGGATTGCATGTGATGTAAGTAGTAAGTATAATAGTAATCATTTTTTGGGTTGGGTTGGATTTCGTTATGTAATAGGTATACTAGTAAACGTACTTTAAACTTTAACTGGGCGTCATTAGTAATTGTATACATCAACTAGTAAAAGTTTACATTTCGTATTTTATATACTCATTAACTAGATAAATTAGTTAATGTATGCATTGATTAGACAATGTGTACATTCACGGAATGAATGCTTTAACTGTAACATATATAAATAAGAAATATGACGATTTAAGATAAATTGAATTAAGATTGGATTACATAAAATATACATTAGAATTTAAAGAGTGGAAAGAGATGCTTGAAGAGATTGTCGAAACATCTCCGGACTTGATTAAACACTGCGGATTACGTACTAAATCGTTGGATCTTAGAGCAACGAGAATGCCTAATCATGAAAGCTATGCCTAAATACTCCTCTGATTATGATGCGAAAAACAGTGAATTTCACATAAGATGCAATATAGGTACTAAAATAAATTTCCATAGAAACCAGTCAATATAATTTGAAAATACAGTAAAACCGTGATATAACGGATTAATACGGGGAAGGCAGTGTTCGATTTAGCTCAATAAAAATATACAATAATTTAGTGTTGAATAACAAATAACACTAGACCTAGAACTAGAAACACGCACGGCTAAACCCGAAACTTTCTAGTTCTAATTTTGTACTACCACTATCATTAGAACAAACACAAGACCTAGAACTAGAAGCATTCGGGTTTAGCCGTCTTGAAAGACGTGTGGCTAAACCTGAATGTTTCTAGTTCTAATTTTGCACTATCATTAGAACTAACACAAGACCTAGAACTAGAGTCATTTGGGTTTAGCCATCTTGTGAAACGCATGTCCCCAGAACCATTAGCTATGTGTCTCTTAAGACGGCTAAACCTAAATTTTTCCAGTTATAAATCAAATGTTAGTTCTAATGAAAGTGCTAGGTAGCGCTATTTAGCATTAGATATCACTGTGTCGCATATTTTTATTTATTTATTTATTTGAAATAAACAGGATTACCCCTAATTACATATTTCAGTACACTGACAATTTCATTTAACTAAATTAAACAATTCAAGCAAAGGATCAAAAATAAAACAACCAGAAGCAATGAAACGATGAAAGAACAAAGCAGGAGCAAAAAAGAGAAAAGCATGGAAGTCTAATCGAACAATCACATGGTCAAAGAGTCGAATGGTTAAATGGGTGGAGGTAGGGCTAAATTCAGACAATACATGTCTATTTCATAATATTACGCTAGCACCAAATAATGGAATAGAGGAGGTAAGAGATAATGTATTGTACAAAATAAGGAGTTTAACAAGAAGGGAATTTTTTGTAAGTTTCGTGGCACAGCAAGGAACACTGAATAAATTTTTGTATCGTCCACAAAATGCAGGCACATACAGACCGATCCTTTCCAAAATTATAGGGGCGTCTACATTATTATTAAATATTTTGAACAGAAAACAGAGCGATAGTATTTTCCTTTTAATTGATACTTTAGTCAGATCAAATAACTGACGCGCGAACCCATACGATCTAAACCCAATGAAAACATGATATTTTTTGTAATATAGATATTTAATAAACTTGTTCTGAACAGCCTCCAATAAATTTGAGTAATGAGTCGTTCCAGGATCCCATACTACTTACCGCATACTCTAACCTAGATCTCACAAGTGATTTAAATAACAATTTCAGAGTCTCCGCATTTGTGAAGCAATGGGCATTTCTAATAACGAAACCTAACATTCGCAGTGCTTTCGATGTTGTGCACTTAATGTGTTCATCAAAACATAAATTATAAGAAAAAAGAAGACCTAAATCCTTCCTAGCAACAACTGAATTTAGATAGACAGCTGATTTTGGTTCTCTTAATGTGTATATCATAGACTTACATTTAGAAATATTAAAATGAAGTTTGTTTACCTGACACCAATTAAATACATTATCCAGATCAGTTTGCAAAGAATGGCAGTCCTTCAAGCTACGTATAGTTGTAAAAATTTTCAGACCATCAGCAAAAAGCAAGCAGATCATGCTGATCATTTATAAATAGATGTTGCATATTTTTATTGAATTAAAACTAGAACTAACACTAGACCTAAAACTAGAAACTTGCACGTCTTGAAGGACGTGCGGCTAAATCCGAATGTTTCTAGATCTAGATCTAGTGTTAGTTCCAGGTGGTATATTTTTATTGAACGAAAAGTAGAACTTATATTAGACCTAGAAACTTTTCCTTTGCAAAACTATCCAATACTTGTGTTATTAAGCTATGTTGCATTTTATGTGGGACAGTATAAGTGGATAGTAGTTTCGTAAGTATAGTTACTGCATTCATATAATGCGAGTTATATAAAATTCCTGGTATATACTGTATGATTAATTTTACTTATCCTTTTACTATGAGAATAGAGTCTAAACCCAAGACATCATGTTTCTTAATTAGGTCATCTTCAACCGAACGTGACGTATCCATACACATCCTCATTCGAAGACATTCTCACCCATTTATTATGAACGTTGTTAACCCAAACGGGGGGTGGTGATGCTATTCTGAGACATTCACGAAGCCAATTTCAGGCGGGACCCGTTACCGAGAAACGCCACCCGACAATAACCTAACTCTGATTAAACAAGATCTGCGAGCTGGGAACGCCACCATTGTAGCACCGCCTTGGGGTTTTACCCCTAACTTAATTCCGAACCTGATATTGCACTCGGAGTTGGAGAAAAAAAGCCTCCGTTAATAAAATATAATAAACCATCGGAAAGATGAAATTCAAAGCTTTAATATCAAGCTAGTTACTAATGTATTGCTTTTTTTTTTTTTTTAAATCAAAGTTTACGAGTAAAGAAGTCGGGATTTTAATGCGAATTGAATCGTTGGTTGTCGAGTAAAAATCCAAAATTCAGCGAGTATTTCCCATCGAGGCCGTATCAGATGCCGTTAGAACCTCGGACCGTTTATTGTAATCGCAAAAGAGCCATTTGAATGGGGACGCTTGAATCCGACTCGGAGCGAGATTCGTTCAAAAAGTTTTCGCATTTTATTTTCTTTCACTACGTAGGGGGAACCCAATCATTTCAAACAGTGCGAACGGGTTAATGATACTTTTGAAATTTCAATGTTACTTTAAGTAAATCGCTAAAGCTAAAGCCGTAAATTATTTTGTTACTAATAATTCTCGTCTTAATAGGTATTAAGGGTCTTTTTACTACGTAATAAATGAAGCTTAAAGCGCCATACTGACACCAGCCGGAGTTTCGTAAGGTTCCGGTTGGAGCCGAAGCTTGTAAACAGTTCAGGTGCATTGTTTACGGTGATTAAGGACACCAACTTTGGATCCCAACTAAAAGCTGTACTCGCGAAATCTACAATTACCATGCTTTCCCTCTAATTACCCCTACTCTTTACCCAAATCGGTGCGCGTTAAATTATTTCGAAACATATTTCACAAATTAGCCATGAAATAGATGATATTTGAGGTAACTAAGTAGTGTGTTAACTTCAATTAAATTAAAGATAAAATTAAAAATATAAAATGTTACTTTACATCGTTGTATAAGGTTAAGGTTAGGAAACACATTCAAATTTTGATATATCATTAATGGACTGTAAAAGTGGGTTCATGCAACGTGTTTTAGTCGTAGTTGTTGGCATAGTTGTAAGAGTGAAAAGTTAAGGTATTGTGTTATGGTAGTACTGTTCATGCAACACCTTACGACTAAAATGGTTTTTAATTGGAGTCATTTCGAACAAGTTAGACAGTTTCATTAGACAGACAGAGGTCATATTGGGCAATGAAGTGAAATTATTATCATTCGTTCTACAGGGTCCGGCAGTGAAAAGGAAAGATTTGGGGTAGGGTTTACAGTGTGCCGCGAAGTGAAGGGGGAAGAAAGTATAGAAAGAATGATTTGCCATTTAGTTTACAATGGAGCGTTGGAGGGGGGGAATCGTGGTTACGCAGTTAAAGCCAATTTTCAAAATGGTGAGATTTCGTCAAATGGAATCATCGGTCCATACTTTTTTGAGAATGATGCTGAAAATGCCGTTACCGTTAATTCTGTACGACACGTTGCAATGATTCAGTATTTTCTCACACTACAACTTGAAGGCTTTCCAGTGAATGAACACACACTTTTTCAACAAGACGAGGCAACAAGTCACACTGCAAGAATTTCAATGAACGCCGGTTCTAAACAGGAAGTTGTTGCACCTCCGTGACGTCATCCACCCAATGTAAAAGGATAGGGAAGGGTACCAACCTAAGGTGGAAGAGAAAAAAATAGGTTGGTATTGGAAAAATAACTAGATCTGGTAACATTTAAAAAAAAGTAACGCGCCACCTAATGGCTGGTAGTGGAACTAAACCACTACCAACCAGGTAGACTGCTCCCTTTAAAAGCTAAGAAATAATATGTTTTCTGACAGCGACCAAATCGCTGCGGAATTTCTCAAACAGACAGCCTGTTTGTAATAACTCTATTAGTTATGAGGAGTAGAGTCATGATTTGCTGTCAAAGAGAGTTATCTTCTTCTGCAGCTTTTCCAGTTGTGATGGTCTCTGTAAATTTGCTGGTTACGTTGTTACTTTGGTTTCGAATTTCTAAAAATTACTACTGGAATTGATCGGCAAAGCGCTGAATAAGACGCTTTTTCTTTGATAACGTTAAGCTTTCGGATTAATTTGTATCCTTCATAAGAACATTGCAGTCTAAAAAGAAAATTCAATGAAACAACAAAAATCGAGGTTAACCTCTAAAACTTACGAAAAATAGTGCACAACTGGGTGTAAACAGCCCATCACAGATGGAGGTTCATCGAAAGCAAGGAGTTGGTTGAAGTCAACTGAGTTAAAAGTTTAAAATTAAAATTCTGGTCGGACCGAACAAAAGTCCACAATGAACAATGCAAGTCGGAGTGACATAACCTAGAAATCACTGAAACCAGGAGTGTCAACCAACTAAGAACAAGAGGAAAGGTAACGTAGGAAACTGTATACGCTAAGGAAGCGAGATGTAAAGGCGAAATTTCGGAAACATCACCACTACGTCCCATATCTCTCATCGAGAGTAAATGTCTGTAAATGACACTGAGGTTTTGAATGTCTGTTCTTGAGTTGACCGACGCCACCTCTTGTTTTATGGAGACCATTTCAAGGAAAAGACGTTCCTGAATTTATTTTCTTGAAACAACCAAGGGTGTTAACCAAAGGCTCGGGGGGAAAAATAGGTTGGTAACTAGATCTGGTGTCTTTTCCAATACCAACCTATATTTTTTTCCCCTCAGCCTTAGGTTGGTACCCTTCCCGATCCTTTTACATTGGGTTGATGACGTCATGTGGTGTGGATGCGGTGCAACTTCCTGTTAAGAATCGGTGTTTCTATACTATTGCTGTAAATGCTTTGAAACGGGAATATCAGTTGGCCCTGTCGGTCTCCCAACCTAACCGCGTGCGACTTCTTTCTTGCAGAGTTATGCAAAACTTTGAGGCACGACTCCAAGAATGCATAAATTGTAACGGAAGACATTTGGCGGATGTAGTATTCAAAAAATAGTTTTTTTGACATTGTAAACCAAATGGCTACTCTCTTATTTTCCATTAATGTATTAAAAATTATTAAAAAAAATATTCATAACAATAAAATTATTTACGAAATCTTTCCGTTTCACTGCCGGACCCTGTAGATAACATTATGTTTAGTTTTTGTTTAAAGGCATTTACAGAACTCACCATGTCAAACATTGTTTTATTCTGTCGTTGAAGTTCTAAATTCATATCATTCAGCTTACTTGTAATATCTGTCAGAAAAGACAAATCTAAAAGCCAAATGTTATCTTGGGTTTAGCCGTCTTG
>NW_019280453.1:0-36556 GCF_000648695.1 Onthophagus taurus | reverse complement strand
AAGTGCAAGAGAGCAATATTGTTAACAATAAAATTTGCAACAATTTTTGTTATAAAAGTTTTCTTATAATATGCTCCGATTCCCAAGTGTAACCTTTAATAACTTGAAAAAGCAACAAATTCATTAAATTTTCATATTTTCGTATCTACCTCGATATTGACGTATCTAATAGCAAAAGTGCAAGAGAGCAATATTGTTAACAATAAAATTTGCAACAATTTTTGTTATAAAAGTTTCCTTATAGCAAGCTCCGATTCCCAAGTGTTACCTTTAATAACTTGAAAAAGCAATAAATTCATCAAATTTTCATATTTTCGTATCTAAGAGCAAAAGAGCAATATTGTTAAGAATAAATGTTTTTAAAACATTTGTTCTAAAAGTTTTTTGTGAAAAGCTCCGATTTCCGATTTTACCATTAATAACTTGAAAAAGCAAGAAATTCATGAAATGTTCATATTTTTTTGTATTGTTCTCAATATTGACGCATCTAAGAGCAAAACAGCAAGAGAGCAATATTGTTAGGAATAATGTCTTTTACAGCTTTTGTTCTAAAAGTTTTTTTGTGAAAAGCTTCGATTCCGGAGTGATTCCATTAAGAATTTGAAAAAGCAACAAATTCTTCAAATTTTCATATTTTTTGTACTTTTCTCAACATTGACACCTCTAAGAGCAAAAGAAGAAGAGAGCGATATTGTTAAGAATCAAATTTGCTACAACTTTTCTTCTAAAAGTTTTNACCTAACCGCGTGCGACTTCTTTCTTGCAGAGTTATGCAAAACTTTGAGGCACGACTCCAAGAATGCATAAATTGTAACGGAAGACATTTGGCGGATGTAGTATTCAAAAAATAGTTTTTTTGACATTGTAAACCAAATGGCTAAAAATATTCATAACAATAAAATTATTTACGAAATCTTTCTGTTTCACTGCCGGACCCTGTATGCGCCGGCATTTACAGAACTCACCATGTCAAACATTGTTTTATTCTGTCGTTGAAGTTCTAAATTCATATCATTCAGCTTACTTGTAATATCTGTCAGAAAAGACAAATCTAAAAGCCAACATCATCTTCCAACATCCTGTAATCGTCGCCTCTTGTAATAAGAAATTGTTTAATTTCGTCAATTAAATCGCGAAAACGCTGTAAGAACTTGCCTCTATTTAACCACCTGATCTCAGTATGCATCAAAAGTTCAGTACATCTTTCGTGGCCGCTTTCTTCTACGTATAATTTAAAAAGTTTTATTTGTAAACTTTTTGCCCGGATAGAATTGCTGATTTTAAAAGCTATGGTCATGATTTCTTGCATATTGAGAATTTTAGAGCATAGTATAAATATGTTTATGTCGATATGGCGATCGACTCAAAATGGCTTCGCGATCGACGTTATGGACACCACTGGTATAGAGGTTAGTGATATCAAATGAGATCATTTGAAAGTTATGAGGGAGGTTGATATTAGAAATTGTTTCTACTAGCTCTTTTCTATTTTTGATTGTGTTAGCAGGTTTATATTGTAACTGTCTGGTAATAAAGAGATTGATGAATCTGGCGATTTTCTGAGTACTTGAGTTGACAGATGTGATTATGGGTAATTTTATGATTGAATATAGCATAGGAATTCTAGGGTTCATCGGAATAAGGTTAAATTCTTTGAGGGCTTGTTCTTTTATAAAAGAGCTACATTCTTTAATTAACTTTTTAGTTTTGGTATGGAATGTGTTGAGTGGATTTCCTGTGATTGCATTTTTAAATTGTTGTCTTCTTGTATTTTTTATAGTTTTAAGAAGAGTTTTTTCTTTTTTCTGTTGTTCGTTGTGTTTCTCTACGGGGTTCTTCCTTTTGGTTCTTTTTTCAGCTTTTCTCAAAAATTCAATTAAGTCACTTCTTGAAAACCCATTTACCTATTAACATAAGTAGATTAGGGATTCGTATCCTTCCATGATAGCTTCGTATTGGGCATATAGACCCACTTGTTCCGGATTCTATCGACGTATTGATAGGTGCTGATTGACGCACGTGTACTAACGCGATGTCCGCGTTTCTATGTGCAGAGCAAACAAAAGGGATGATGTCGAGGGTTGCGTCAAACGTCGAACATCGATTTCACATTGTAAATAGCGCTACCAGACAGTTCTCATTTCAATACATACACCATTTTTTTCATTTCTTATTTAACCCCATTAATAAAGCAATAAATTAATTCCGATGCTATTAAAAGAAGCTTCCCGTTGTAGAGTAACTCAAACAAATGGTTAGTAAAATGCCACCCGCAAACCTTGAAAGTCATTTAACGTTCTCCCATTTCTAGAAATGAATCCAATAAATCCCACGGAAAGCGCAATAAACGCCGCGAACCGTTTGTCGGGATGCAATAATATTTTTTTGTCGGCTACCGAAGTGGATCGAAATTGGCAACAATCCGTTTTATGATGTCCATCTCTTAAACACTACAAAACGTGTTCCACAACAACGACATCATCGTGCATGCAGAGAACGCTAAAATCGATAACCTCTAACCTTGTCCCGTGCATTGTTCCGTTATCGATAACGAAAATAGACCGGACGGATTCGTGCAATCTGCCACAATTTTTTTCTTTTTTTATAATTCGTCATCCTGAAAATCTTCGATCAATCGCTAAGGGTCATAAATCTGTTCACCGGTGCCATCGCTCAAACGTCAGATTAAGTGATATCCAATGTGTGAAATATTAACTCGATAACTGCCGAAGTGCATGTTAGGACGGAAGCCATAAATTCTCCTCCTTGCATAGGCAATTGAAACGGTGGTTGTTACTTGAATACAAAAGTAGGTACACATTCATTCGTTATATCCCACGTTTATTTGTTTCCGTATTTCACTTCCTATTGTTAAATTTAAATCGCTATAATAAACTTCAATATGTTTTGATATATTTATAAAAGAAAGTTTAGTGGCGTGGAGAATGTTTTAAAGAGATTAATCAAACCGTCAGTCAAGGAACAATGTTTTACCTAAAAGAGCATTCTTTTGACTGCCCCAGGGAAAACAGCTTTGAAATTGCGTTCCCGAGCTTAGAGGTCGTAAAAGAAAATCTTGTTAAAAATAAAGTAAACAGGAGAGACGACTACTTCCTCGGTTATTTGAGCATATTGTCGATCGATGGAACGTTTCTTTACATTTTCTCAACATCGTTATTTCTCACTTATTATAGTCATCACGATTTCACTCTTGCACAAATTTACAGTTCGTTAGAGCTTATCACTAAAATCTGTAATAAAATTAAATTATTTTTTCGCTTTTAGTTTTCAACAACTTAGATGAGATTACTTTTAACCGAAAACTCTTAATAATTGCCGCACGTACGCTCTCCAAAGTACAGCTTTTCGGTGGGTGAATATCGCGAAACTTGGAAGTTTCGCCAAGTTAGAACCGAAGTCGCCCTTTTTAGGTAATCCCGAAATTTGTACGGGCCACACGGGTCGGGGGCAAAGTTCCAGAAATGATTAGGGCCGTGCGCCCTCAGAACGGTTCCGCTACATTAACTGTATGAAATTTCACTTACGAAACCCACCCAAAATCGAATTGAACAGGTGCTATGGCAACCGGGCCATATTTGCCCCTTCGCGGAGTAAATTAGATGTCTCTTCTTCGTTGTTAAAGTTACTTTGAATCGAGACGATAACGATTGTCCCTTTCATCATTTCGTTTTAATTATGTACTTTTCTCGCTGAAGTTTATATTAAAAAAAAATCTTTTTTTTAACACTTAAAGAGTTATCTCTTCGACACAATCATCCCTACCGTGAAATTTGCAACGCAGATCTTTCCCAAAACCCCTCCAGCATCAAAGTAGCTTATCCCTAACGACAAGAAACGAAATGACAATTTAATCGCAAATCCTCCTCAAATTTTTAACATAATCCAAGTAAAGTTTCGTCACGGAATCATAAAAATCAGGGCAATTGATATTCACCGTGTAAACCGTTGCACGCGTTTGGCCAACTTCCAACAAAAATTTACCCCAACTCGGAGACCAAAAGAATCGACGACGCGCCGTTGAATGAAGCCGGAAATACATTCCTAAAAAGCTACGCTTTGTGGTACTTTAATTTCACTTTTGCAATCGATACCCGAACGACCGCGACACTTTCACCCCCACTTGAAGGTTTCGCGATGAATGGAACGCGGGGTAACAATGGAAGAAGGGCTGCACGATTATGATGATTATGTACAGTCGTCACCTAAAGTCACTTTGAGATGAATACTTTTATAAAGGGGTACCAATCTTGTATTTTCTTTATTACCACAAAGATGAATTATAAGATAGAGTTAATTAGATATACTACTACTATTCCTAACAGTTTCTGTTACATTTGTGACAGTCTTAACACGTTGAGCGCCGCGTGGCCACCCATTTTTTGTTGTTGATTAGCGTTGTAAGTTGTTTTCTCTCCTACAAGCTGCTTACTTCTCATCATTCTTTTGCTCATTTTTGAGCTCCGATTCTCAAGTGTTACCTTTACTTAATAACTTGAAAATGCAACAAATTCATCAAATTTTTATATTTTCGTATCTATCTCGATATTGACGTATCTAAGAGCAAAAGTGCAAGAGAGCAATATTGTTAACAATAAAATTTGCTACTACTTTTGTACTAAAATTTTTTTTGTAACATACTGCGATTCCTAAGGGTTACCTTTAATCACTTGAAAAAGCAACAAATTCATCAAATTTTTATATTTTCGTATCTATCTCGATATTGACGTATCTAAGAGCAAAAGTGCAAGAGAGCAATATGGTTAACAATAAAATTTGCTACTACTTTTGTACTAAAATATTTTTTGTAACATACTGCGATTCCTAAGGGCTACCTTTAATCACTTGAAAAAGCAACAAATTCATAAAATTTTTATATTTTCGTATCTATCTCGATATTGACGTATCTAAGAGCAAAAGTGCAAGAGAGCAATATTGTTAACAATAAAATTTGCTACTACTTTTGTACTAAATTTTTTTTTGTAACATACTGCGATTCCTAAGGGTTACCTTTAATCACTTGAAAAAGCAACAAATTCATTAAATTTTCATATTTTCGTATCTACCTCGATATTGACGTATCTAATAGCAAAAGTGCAAGAGAGCAATATTGTTAACAATAAAATTTGCAACAATTTTTGTTATAAAAGTTTCCTTATAGCAAGCTCCGATTCCCAAGTGTTACCTTTAATAACTTGAAAAAGCAATAAATTCATCAAATTTTCATATTTTCGTATCTAAGAGCAAGAGAGCAATATTGTTAAGAATAAATGTTTTTAAAACATTTGTTCTAAAAGTTTTTTGTGAAAAGCTCCGATTTCCGATTTTACCATTAATAACTTGAAAAAGCAAGAAATTCATGAAATGTTCATATTTTTTTGTATTGTTCTCAATATTGACGCATCTAAGAGCAAAACAGCAAGAGAGCAATATTGTTAGGAATAATGTCTTTTACAGCTTTTGTTCTAAAAGTTTTTTTGTGAAAAGCTTCGATTCCGGAGTGATTCCATTAAGAATTTGAAAAAGCAACAAATTCTTCAAATTTTCATATTTTTTGTACTTTTCTCAACATTGACACCTCTAAGAGCAAAAGAAGAAGAGAGCGATATTGTTAAGAATCAAGTTTGCTACAACTTTTCTTCTAAAAGTTTTATTTGGAAAAGCTTCGATTTCCGATTTTACCATTAATAAGTTGAAATGCAACAAATTCTTCAAATTTTCATATTTTTGTATTTTTCTCAATATTGACGCCTCTAAGAGCAAAAGAGCAAGAGAGCATTATTGTTAAGAATAAAATTTTGTTCTAAATGTTTTTTTTTGTGAAAAGCTCCGATTCCCGAGTCTTTCCATTAATAACATGAATTAATTTAATATTTAAATACTTTTCGTCAAAAATTGTATTTCTTTAATTCCTATAGAAAGTTCCCATGTAAAACTATCTAATCAATCAATGTAAAACCACCCGTAGACACGCGTTCCTAAAATGAATATAACATCGTGTCCACCGGTGGTCACACAGCGCTCAACGTGTTAAGAAATTGTCAAAAAAAGGAAAACTGTATTATTTAAATTTTCAAGTCCTCAATGTAAAGAGGATTTTCTTAAAAGTTCGATCGAAGAAGTGTCAGCTGAGCGTCTACGAAGACGACCGACCCTCGTTCAACTTTATGCAAATAGGGCTCATTAGGATGAGACGTGACCCTTCGTCCTGTCACACGGTCCAAAACAAACAACCGACGCGCCCTTTTCGCGTCTATCTCACCACGAAAGCAAAATTCGACCGCTTAGCTTCTTCGGCAGAGTAGCACGAAGGGTGGCCGCAATCTGGACGGTAGCGCCAAGTCCTTAGGCAATTTACAGTTTTCCGAATGCCTGGTGAAATGGAACGGTGATGTATGGCTTCATTTCCTTTGGTCCGGGATACCGAAAAACGTTTCGCAGATGGCGGTAATGTTCGAATCTGGTTTGGATTTAGAAAAGAAATCATATAACATAATTTTTTTTTAGAAGTTAATTTACTATACGGTGTGTTAATTAATTATCGTACCCGACGTCATCATTGCAAGTATGCAACCAATGTGACAGTATTGGTATTGCAATACGCAAATTGCCATATTGGTTGCATACTTGCAATTATGACGTCGGGTACGATAATTTTATTAATTAACACACTGTATTATCATCAAAATAAAGAACAAGTTGGATTTGATTAAAAAACGTGAAAGAGGATATGGGAGTGGAAGGTTTTACCCTAAATTTAGGGAGCGTCCTTTGCGGGAAAATCAAATCATTACGGTAATTAGCTCGGTAAAGGGCTATGAGAAAAAGGTTGCAATTAATTAAAATCGTTTCACATAATAACAAATCAAAATTCGTTTTCGATGAACACATAAATTTCAATATACTTCCATACCACTTTATCTCGATGAAGTGAGTCGAGATCGTTTAAGCACATTGACAGCGTTAACGACAGGCCTTCGGAAGTCATTTACCGGGCATCGATTGGTAAATGGGCCTCCCGTGGCTTCTTGCTGTAGAAATTGTTCCTACGGGAGTCCAGTTTAGTGTTAAGTCGCCGCAGATTTACTATCCGGGAGGCGGGTTTTCGGCCCGCCAATAAACCAAAGACGTAGCGAGAAAAGAAACAAAAGGAAGCCTACGTGAGCAATCGAATCGCGGAGTTGAAAGCTTTGTAAAAAAAAAGTTGGAATCCTCGGCGGTGGGGTTTTATTTGAGGCACGCTCTATTGGGCGTAAACTTTGACGTGGAGGTCTGTGTTAACGAGGTTTCGTTGGAGAATGAATCGAGCGCGTGGCCAATAACTGTAAATTCCGCGCAATATCGCGCGCAATTCCGACTCGGGATGCCTGTTTTACGATTTAGTGGTAAAAGCCCGGCAGCGCTACGACTACCCGAAATTGTACCAACCGGAAGGCAACATTTACAAGATAACAGTAATTTCCAACAAATTGCAAACAGTCAAGACCGGAAGATAAACAACTATTTACAATAATGAAAAGATACTTTAATAATAATAAATCCTTTGTTGTTCATTAAATACCCAACCTCAATTTGCCGAAACTTTAGGACATTCAATCAACAAAACTTTGATGAGGTCATCAATAAACAAGATCAGATCCCTAAGATCAAGATTTGTCATCCCCATTTTGTGGAGAAAAACCTTGTTGACCAATATATTCTGCAACAATGGTTTTCCTAGACCATTAGTAAGTAGACTAATATATTCAACTCCCAGGAGACTTGACACATCTCTAAGAAGTCCCCCCATAACGAAAGAGAGACCCAGTTTCTCACTTCTGCCCTTCATTCCTCAGTTTACCCCTAAGTTGACCAAACTGTTGCATACAGACCATGTCAAGATAGCGAAATTTAATTATAGATGTCATTTATAAAATTTCTTGTGGTGTATGTACCGCTTCATACGTAGAGACAACCTCACAATATTTGAAAAAAAGTGTCCAGCAGCACGAAGCTGACTGTAGAAACCTTCGAGTTAAGAAATCGGCACTAGTCAACCATTACATAGATACAGGCCACAGATTTGATACCTCTATCTTGTTTCAAGAAAATAAATTCAAGAAACGTCTTTTCCTTGAAACGGTCTCCATAAACCAAGAGATGGCGTCAGTCAACTCAAGACCACACATTCAAAACCTCAGTGTCATTTGCAGACATTTACTCTCGATGAGAGATATGGGACGTAGTGTGATGTTTCCGAAATTTCGTCTTTACATCTCGCTTCCTTAGCGTATTTGTTGCTTTCCTTTTGACCGCTTGGGTTTACAGTTTCCTACATTACCTTCCCTCTTGTTTTCAGTTGGTTGGCACTCCTGGTTTCAGTGATTTCTAGGTTATGTCACTCCGACTTGCATTGTTCCAAGGATTATAGAACATAAGGTTACCTCATTGCCTATGCCTCTGTAGTATCGATTATTACCCCGCAAATTGACGTCACTGGTTCGATACAGTCAGAATAAAAGATAGCCTATACGTGCCTATACTGTGGTACAGTCTATATAAAATATTTAAACCTCGCATCGTGTTGTGTTGTTCATAGAACCAGCTACGTCACTGACCCACCTTGCCTCTCAGAGGAGGAGAATCGGTATTGGGTAACTTTATGTTCTATAGACCTTGCATTGTTCATTGTCGACTTTTGTTCGGTCCGACCAGAATTTTAATTTTAAACTTTTAACTCAGTTGACTTCAACCAATTCCTTGCTTTCGGTGAATCTCCATCTGTGATGAGCTGTTTACACCCAGTTGTGCGCTATTTTTCGTAAGTTTTAGAGGTTAACTTCGATTTTTGTTGTTTCATTGAATTTTCTTTGTAGACTGCAATGTTCTTATGAAGGATACAAATAAATCCGAAAGCTTAACGTTATAAAAGAAAAAGCGTCTTATTCAGCGCTTTGCCGATCAATTCCAGTAGTAATTTTTCGAAATTCAAAACCAAAGTAACAATGTAACCAGCAAATTTACAGAGACCATCACAACTGGAAAAGCTGCAGAAGAAGATAACTCTCTTTGACAGCAAATCATGACTCTACTTCTCATAACTAATAGAGTCATTACAAACAGGCTGTCTATTTGAGAAATTCCGCAGCGATTTGGTCGCTGTCAGAAAACATTATTTCTTAGCTTTTAAAGAGAGCAGTCTACGTGGTTGGTAGTGGTTTAGTTCCACCACCAGCCATTAGGTGGCGCGTTACTTTTTTTTAAAGTCACCAGATCTAGTTACTTTTCCAATACCAACCTATTTTTTTTCTCCTCCGCCTTAGGTTGGTACCCTTCCCTATCCTTTTACATTGGGTTGATGACGTTACGGAGGAGCGGAATCGGCGTTTCTATACTACTCTTCTTCTATCTCTGCTTATCTTGACGTTCCTGTTTCTCCTCATTTATTCTCCTCCGATTCTCGACGGAGATATCAGCGTTTACATTGAGCAGCTAATCAAAATATTGCGTCCATTTGTTTAATATTAACTTGAGGTTCGACTCAAGATTCCCATTTTTATTCTTGCATCTTTATCCATCTTCATTTATGTTATTTTTCGATATAATAAAATTGTACCCCCCAAAACATGTTGTTTCTTATTTCGCGGTGATAAACCGGATGAAATGCAGGTCTGGTAGTTTCCGGTATGTCCCTTACGGCCGCCGTACGTGATGGCAATTTTAAAATTTACGTATACCACCGTCAATTCGCCAAAATTGAACAACCACAAAACATTTTACCAGACGGGACGAAAAGCCATAACCTAAGCCGCCAATAAAACTACGTTTTTACGCGAGTGACCTGCTGAAGGCTCGCCTCATTACTGAACCAAGCCGGCCCCGTACCTGGAGATCCGGTAGCCAAGTAGTGTGTTTCTAAAAATTTCACGATCTTGCTGGTAGCGTAGTGTTCGTCCTCGGGTTGGTAATCCCGCGTTACATTTTTGATGAGATCCTGGATGTACCAACGGTCGTAAACCTTCACCCGGAATTAAACTCTTACGGAAGAAGTAAATTAATAAGCTCGAGGATTTATGAGGCCGCGAACGTTTGACGTAAACCCTGTTTGTTGTAATAAGATTCTATTCCGCGTGGTTATTAGCTTAAAATTATTTTAGGTGCTTTATATTTTCATGCGTTTCACGTCGCGATATATTATAATTCTCACGAAATTAATGAAGGTGGGTGGTATTTTACGCGAGATGACAACGAGCGAAAGTTCGAACTGCAGGAAGCGACACCTGCAGGAGACAAGCACTTAAGTATATGAAAGACGTGGCTGTTGGAAGTTATACGAAACATTTTTCACTTTATCCGCCGAGGGGTTATTATGGATTTTTTGTTCTTCTCAAGCAAGAAATGTTCTAACTCATTTGAATCTCTTAAACCTTCTTACGTAGTAATCTGAAGAGATGATGTTATAAATTTGCATAGGAAGGCCGGAAGTGGTCGGTCGGACGATACCAGTGCTTCCGGCGCCAATTACGTTCAGTTTATCGGGTAGTATTTGTCATCGGTTCTGGACCGTTTAATTGATTATTAACGGGCTTAGGCCGCACAGGTGATCAGCTCAATAACCGCCCGCGTGCCATTACTTCGCTGAAGCCATTAGTGTGTGCGCCAAACCGTGGAATAGGGCTCGATGGACGTTGTTGTGCAATGCGTACGTGCCAAACCCTTCCTAGCTCGTCGCTTTTAATTACGAAGGGAATTTGCCTTGGAACCGTGCCATTTCGACGGATCGGGAGTAATACTAAAAGCTACGCGACTATGGCTTATTCCACATCGTTGGTCGAATCCAAATTCGAAGAGAATTGTTTATAAACTCTTCAAGTCCAAACAACTTTTATGTATCATAATCGAGAACATTGATGGATGGAGGATATTCCCTCGCATGATGGGCCATCACTTACGGGTCACCGTGTACAACACGAAAGGGTCGGAGAGGTCGCGCGTAGATGACCCGTGTACCGTTTTCAGGTCGAATTCACAATATCGAATGCGATTAGGCATAATGCATACATACGCAGCGTTCCATTAAGTTCTTTAATGAAAGCAAGGGGAGGAGATGGCAGGCGTCACGACGCATACTGGCAACGGCCCCCGGATTATTAGGACAGTTTATGAACTCCGTAAATTGCGTTAAAACGACTCTACGCTGTCTCCACGAACATCGCCACAATGGGATTACTACCCGTTTCCTTGTCTTTACTTCACATTTGATTATTCAAATGTTACATTGTTTAGAACGGTGATTCTCCATGTTTACTTAGGTGTAACTTGTTTTGTTCTTTGATTAGTAAATTTTATAATACAAAAAATTTTCTGTGATTTGGAATTCCTTGTTTTTCTCTGTCAAGACTTTTTCTTTCCAAATATTATATAGAGCTAACTATTTCCATCTGCGACCAGCAACTTTAATATTACTATAGGGTAGGGGCACCGTTTATGGCCACTGTACCATTTATGGCCATTAATAGACAGTAGTTGAAAAGTAAGTGCATTATAAAGCTTTGTCAATAATTCATCACAGACGGTGTTAGATAACGTTTCCAACATTGAAACAATTTGAAAATGGTTTCCATCTTTTAGCTGATGTGCTATACTCGAAAATCTTAGCGAAAACGTTAAGACCAATGCACATTTAATCTTTTATTATCTTTGGCATCGTTTCATATTTAAGCAATCTTATGAACTATATGATCACAAATACGTTAGTGTCAAAGTATTTAATAATACTATAACTATAAATTGAGGTTAAGCGTATTTTTGTTAACGTGGCCATAAGTAGAGCGAATTTTGTGAAGTTTGCCAGTTATGGCCATGATGTGGCCATAAGTGAATTAGCGTAAACCCAGTTATGGCCATTCTGCTAAATTTGATGCTTTAATGGATTTTGAAAACTCTATTTTCCAACAATAATCCCGGCAAAAAGTGTTTTACTTCTTTCCTAAATAGACATCCAGAAGCATGTTGAATATGTCAACAAGGCAAGGGACACTTACTGAGGAAAAAATACGGAACTGGTTTAAGGAAGTTGAAATTTTACTCACAGAAGAAGAAATTGTAACAATAAGGGATCCAGAGCACGTCTTTAATATGGATGAGAGTTTGGCTCCAAAAAGAGGACTCATTATCAGGCCAAGAGGACAAAACGTTTAAAATGAATCAACAAATTACTAAATACTAAATAATCCAGTTTCGGAAATAGAGGTGATGCAAGATTTGGAGCTTTTTATTGAATTGTTCCTTAGGTTGCAACCCCCCCAATTTCAAACTCCCAAGAATGCTTGCTTCCAAATTACAGGGTTTGTACTTCAACAGCAATGCTGAAAGTGTTGATCCATCAACATCATCAACGTCGAATATACCTGCCACGCCTAAACGGTCTCTTGCCTCAATGATGTCATTCCTTGACCACACCATAAACCGACAGTACGAAAAAGGAAAAAAGAATATACTCCAAGCGTTGTTACGTCTGACAAATGGGTGGAATATTTTGAACTCGAAGAGAAAGACAAGAAAATTCAGCAAGAGCTGAAAATGGAGAGGAAGAAGAAAAGGGTAATGCAGAAAAATAAAGTAGAAGAAGAGCAGAAGGCAAATAAGACAAAAGGAACTGTTTAGAAGAAGAAGAGGAAGAAGAGTGGAATGAAAGCGGGAACAGCTTAGATGATGTAGACGATATTGAGCAAGAAAATCAAGAAACAATTGATATGTATGGAGTTACAGCCAGCTTAATAGAATAAATCTATTCATATCCTTAACTTTTGTTGTATGTATGTACCTAATAAAATCTAAAAATACTACTTTATTGCGGTTGATTTCTACGCAAACAAATTATGGTGGTCATAAGTGGAAACTTTTATGGCCATAACAGCGGTTTTCATAGACTTACTCCTCTAGACTACGCGTGGTGAGTGCAAGCTGTTGTCAAGATGATATGCAACCCAAACAGCATGGAGGGGCAGAAAACTCTATGACATTTGACGGAACTGCAACAAATTTTGCTGTTGCATCAAAATTGGGAGCAAATTTAAGATATCCTGATGCACAACCCTGGTTTTAATATCCTGTGAACAATGAACATGTCCATATAATACTAGACCCTTGTAACATGGTGAAACTTGTCAGAAATACTCTTGCCAATTGGTGTGGGATTTCTTTAATAAGCTTGTTACTTTGCAACAGACTGAAGGCCTACATGCTGCTAACAAATTGACAAAAAGGCACATACATTTGGTTGTACAAGTTTTGAGCACAAGTGTTGCAGATGCTTTAGATTTCTACAATACAGATCTTCATTTACCGACTTTTATTGACTCATAAAATTTTTGCAGAAAAATTAATAATGTGTTTGATGCGCTCAATTCCAGAAATATCTTTTCGAATGCTGCTTGGAGAAAGCCATTGTCTTTCGATAATGAAGCTTCCTTCTCAATTTTTTTTTTAAATTCCATACACTACTTAGCTACACTTAAGACTGATAACGGAGATTGTATCCTAACCACTCGTAGAAAAACTGGATTCCTAGGCATGATCAAGCCTAGGAATCCACTTTTTCTATCCTAAGCGTACAAAACTTATTCGAAGATTTGGTCAAACTAAACCTCATGGACTACTTCTTAACGTACAAAGTAAGCCAAGATCACATCAGAGATGTTTTTTTTTCGGCTATCAAATCAAGAGGTGGATTCAATAACAATTTCGAAGACAAGAGACTTTGATTGAAAACTGAAATTGAAGCACCCACTTCTGCAAATTGCGTGCATGTGCGTGGACAATACTTCTATTTTGACAGTAAGTAGTGGCAATCAAAAAGACCATGTCGATGATCTTTTGAACGCTTTTTCTGAAACCGCAACAGACGAAGGAAGCGAACAAGTTCCGTATTTTGGAAATTTGTCTCCATATTTAATCAATGTTACTGAGTACATATCTGGTTTTGTGTCTAGAAAAATAGCCAAGTCAATCAAATGTGCTATTTGTGCAGATGCTTTATTTGCGGTAAAAAGGAACTCATATCTTTTGAACAGAAAAAATCGGAGAGGATTATTAACTGCTTCAAATGATGTCGTAAGCATTTGTGGTACCGCTGAAAATATTTTTAGGTTTTATGTACAATCAAATAATCATCCTGATATTCACGCTTCGCATACATAATCAAAACAAAGATGTAGATGAAATTAATGTCAGGATAAGGCAAATATATAACAAACTAACGTTGTTTAAAAACCAGTAGGTTACCAAATTGCACTACAGCATCTGAGTGCGGTTCTAAATTTCATTTTTATACGTTTTGTTTTGCACAGTTATGATTTTTCTTATTTTAAGGAGTTTGTATACAAAACAATAAATATAAATTGTCAAAATGAATTGTGTTTTTACTATTACCACTCTTCCAAGGTCTATAGAACATAAGGTTACCCAATACCGATTCTCCTCCTCTGAGAGGCAAGGTGGGTCAGTGACGTAGCTGGTTCTATGAACAACACAACACGATGCGAGGTTTAAATATTTTATATAGACTGTACCACAGTATAGGCACGTATAGGCTATCTTTTATTTTGACTGTATCGAACCAGTGACGTCAATATGCGGGGTAATAATCGATACTACAGAGGCATAGGGAATGAGGTAACCTTATGTTCTATAAACCTTGCCACTCTTCCACGTAAATTCCGATATAAGCGAAATCATATACGAGATGAGTAAAATTTCTAAAGACAAAGTCTTTGGTCAACACTGAATAGTCCAATACGACTTAAAAATTGCGAAATTTATTGTTTTCCGTTTGTTTCTATATAAGCCTGGGGTTTGCTCTAAAATAATACCGCAATTTGTAGTAAAGGAGATATGCACTACCTTGAATGCTACATTCGCTTTTCTGCCCCTCTTTGGACTACGGGTTGCCTACCTATCTTGGCAACACACACTCTTATAGCAGCTACTAGGGAGGCGCGATCTAGCGTAGTCTATGGCGGTTTTGGCGGCCATAAATGGAAAAATTGATTTACTTTTGAAAATTATTTTTTGTGTTTTAAAATACTCGATACGCAAATAAAATGGAAGGTGCCTATATGCAACAAGAGCTAAGATACACTATTTTGAAGAGTACTAAATGTGGCCATCCATTTCTCTACCCTAAGTAGTGTTTAGCTGCAGCGTAATTTTCTGCCATTCTTCGATTAACACCTTTTTTAAATCTTCTTTGTTGCATATCTTAAATTATCAATTTGATCCATTCCTTCCAAGATTTTTCATCACTTTGAAGAATTTGGAGTTAGTCCATAACTCCATTGTTAATACTAAAAACTCGATCCGAGCAAAACCTGAAACATTATGCGAAATTCTATGAAAGTTTTTCCAATATTCGCACATTTTAGGTATCATCGTTTTAGAAGCTACACAAGTTATGTGTGTTACGAGGTACATTTGAAAACTAGGTTACTTTTAATGCGATAATTAAATAAAAATGTTTAGTAACAAACTTGGATCCATTTCGACCTATATTTTTTTTATCAAACCTAAACATTGCAAGTAAACACTATCATTTAAAAAGCCACATACAAAGTGAACAGGTTCATTTTTATCTCACTCTGTTTGCTATCCCATCGAAGAGAATGCAAGTTGCTCAATACGAGTGCACCGACAGCAAAGTCCCGTCCGTCTCGTGATACGTGTATGTATGTGGAGAGAGAGAGAGAAGAGACCTTGGACAAATATTTGCGAATATCTCTTTCGTAATAGCCGAGGTCTCCTGCGCGCCTCCGGTTAACGATAATTTTCATTTACGGGCTTGTGTTTGCCGAATCGATAGGGTGGCTCTAATATTTATCCCTCGTACGTACAACGAAATACGAATACAACCCTAATTATAAATGCACGCCGTTTAGACAATAACAGATTCGTTTGGAAACTTTGCATTTTGCAGTCGAGATTTTAAAGCAAAATTTGTTTGCTCATTACTAAGCGTTAACTCGGTTTCGAGTCATTTATAAATGTGTACGGTGCACGTGGTGCGTTTTGAAATTAATGATAACATTTCTCAAATTTATTAATTTAATTCAATTAAATCCGCGTAATGACGCTGTTTGTTTACTATAATAAAACAGTTTCACGGATGAGTGAAAACAATACATCTTCTTATCGTTTAGTTACGCAACGTCCGATTTCGATTTTATGATTTAAATTGCAATAAATAAACGCCGACAATATTAAAAATTCCTTATTTATATTCAACACAGAACATTTACAATATAAATATTTATTTACATGCGAAAATCGCAATAAATCAAAAACTATGTTGAAAACCAAATATTGAAATTTATACAATTCGATGAATAAATTGTTTTAATTTTAGACCAAACATTAGAAAACCTGTTTCAACGACAAACAAAAGTTACCAATAACACAAAAAATCCATAAACCTCAACGTAATTTAATAGCCGCGTTATTGTTGACGTAAAAAGCACATTTAAAAGCATACACGTCGTTAGTTTTGAACCTGCACAAATTAAACGAGGAAATTAAAGGATAAAAGTGCATTCGAAATACAACAATAACAGGTACAACAAAACTGGCCTAGCCCCTTTCATATACGAAACCCGCACCACGAGATTACACGTGGGAATAATTCCGGGCGTAGTATTTTGTGATCGTACAAAGAGCGAGTTTGCGTGGGTGTGTCAATGAGAACATTCTATATTGATTGAAATAAATTTTGTATGCACGGGATTTTTACATAATAAACAAAAAAGTTTTAATGTATTACGATGAATGGATAAAAAGATTGTACCAAAAAGTATATAAATATAACGTTAAAAAGAGATAAGCAGGCGACAAGATAACGGCGATTAACATGATTTTATCTGAAATCATGATTTCACCGTCATGTATATAAAATAATCGTTAAAAATTATAAATCAAATAAAAAATTATTCATCATTTCTCCTCAATTTCATGTCATACATTGTTTCGCGTGCGAGGAAATTGTCATTATGTTAGCTAAACGTCATTATCTAGACTTATACTGAATGTTGCATTCTGGTTAGTAACAAAAAAAATCTTGGTTGTTTTGCCAAATTTTTCAGTTTTGCCGGAACTGAAATCTAGAGTCTATTTACAAGAGCTGATGAGAAATGTATCAATCTACCAGTACAAATAAGTCTTAACGAACAGTCTTGACATCTACTGTGTATGACTACTATGTGTGTGTATGTATCTATGTAATCAACCAATTCAACCACTGCTTTTGGACATTTTTTGTTGGACTATTGTTTTTGTGTATCACTAAGCGTAGTTGAACCTAAACGAAATACACTACCTATCTTAAATACCGTATCATTTTTAAATCTTCATCTTTTAAGCTATCTTTTAAGATATAGAACGTTAAAATATCTCAATTTTTTTAGAAGTTACAGAAGGGAGAGACCTACATTTTTCGATTTTGACCATTTTGATGTATTTATAGTAGCTGATCATAAAAAATCTAAGAATTCAAGTAAAACAGCATATCATTNTAATTTCAATTTTAAATTGTGATACACCAATAGATTATTGGTTTTAAATTGATGTTGTAATTAATTTTTTAATTAATATTAATTTTATTCTTATTATTATTGTTAATACTTTCTATTAATTATCACATTTCTTGATGTATTTATAGTAGCTGATCGTAAAAATCTTAGTAATTCAAGTAAAACAGCATGTCACTTTTAAATCTTCATCATTTAAACTATCTTTTAAGATATAGCACGTTAAAATATTCCGATTTTTTTAGAAGTTACAGAAGGAAGAGACCTATATTTTTAGGTTTTGACTACTTTAGTCCTCTTTGGAGTAAGTAGATATTAAAGATCTTGGTAATTTGGGTAAAATACCATAGCATTTTTAAATCTTCATCATTTAAGCTGTCTTTTAAGATATAGAACGTTAAAATATTCCGATTTTCTTAGAAGTTACAGAAGGGAGAGATCTACATTTTTCGATTTTGACCATTTTGATGTATTTATAGTAGCTGATCATAAACTATCTTGGTAATTCAAGTAAAACAGCATATCACTTTTAAATCTTCATCATTTAAGCTATCTTTTAAGATATAGAACGTTAAAATATCCCGATTTTTTTAGAAGTTACAGAAGGAAGAGACCTATGTTTTTCGGTTTTAACCATTTTTATCCTATTTAGAATAAGTAGATATTAAAGATCTTAGTAATTTGGCTAAAATTCCATATCATTTTTAAATCTTCATCATTTAAGCTATCTTTTAAGATATAGAACGTTAAAATATCTCGATTTTCTTAGAAGTTACAGAAGGAAGAGGCCTACATTTTTCGATTTTGACCATTTTAATGTATTTATAGTAGCTGATCATAAAAAATCTTGGTAATTCAAGTAAAACAACATATCACTTTTAAACCTTCATCATTTAAGCTATCTTTTAAGATATAGAACGTTAAAATATCCCGATTTTCTTAGAAGTTACAGAAGGGAGAGACCTATATTTTTCGATTTTGACCATTTTGATGTACTTATAGTAGCTGATCATAAAGAATCTTGATAATTCAAGTAAAACAGCCTATCACTTTTAAATCTTCATCATTTTAGCTATCTTTTAAGATATAGAACGTTACAATATCCTGATTTTTTTAGAAGTTACAGAGGGAAGATACCTATATTTTTCGGTTTTAACCATTTTTGTCCTATTTAGAATAAGTAAATATTAAAAATCTTGGTGATTTGGCTAAAATACACTATCACTTTTAAATCTTCATCATTTAAGCTATCTTTTAAGATATAGAACGTTAAAATATCCCGATTTTCTTAGAACTTACAGAAGGAAGAGTCCTACATTTTTCGATTTTGACCATTTTGATGTATTTATAGTAGCTGATCATAAAAATCTTGGTAATTCAAATAAAACAGCATATCACTTTTAAATCTTCATAATTTAAGCTATCTTTTAAGATATAGAACGTTACAATATCCTGATTTTTTTAGAAGTTACAGAGGGAAGAGACCTATATTTTTCGGTTTTGACCATTTTTGTCCTATTTGGAGTAAGTAGATATTAAAGATCTTGGTAATTTGGGTAAAATACCATATCATTTTTAAATTTTCATCATTTAAGCTATCTTTTAAGATATAGAACGTTAAAATATCCCGATTTGCTTAGAACTTACAGAAGGAAGAGACCTACATTTTTCGATTTTGACCATTTTGATGTATTTATAGTAGCTGATCATAAAAAATCTTGGTAATTCAAGTAAAACAGCATATCACTTTTAAATCTTCATCATTTAAGCTATCTTTTAAGATATAGAACGTTAAAATATCTCAATTTTCTTAGGAGTTACAGAAGGAAGAGGCCTATATTTTTCGGTTTCGACCATTTTTGTCCTATTTGATATTAAAGATCTCGGTAATTTGGGTAAAATACCATATCATTTTTAAATCTTCATCATTTAAGTTATCTTTTAAGATATAGAACGTTAAAATATCCCAATTTTCTTAGAAGTTACAGAAGGGAGAGACCTACATTTTTCGATTTTCACCATTTTGATGTATTTATAGTCGCTATAGTTTATGTATTGGCGAAACGCTTCTAATTTTTTATCAATCGTTGCGTTACATTTTTGCAAATTTTCCTGTAATCTTGAAACATCTTCTCGGAGAGGTGCCTATTTATCAATCTTTCTTCTTTCAGTCCGATCTCTCACATAAAAATGAAGACACCACAGAAACAAAAATCTCTTCCTGGACACACAGGAGATGAACAGAGCCACTCCTGAATCATCTTTCATATTGTTTTAATATCGTTACTTATCTTGATATAATTTGCTAAACATTGGTAGCTACATTGAAATACATATTTCTGGTACCAGAGTACCTCTTCCTTTTTGTGCCCACTTTCTCACAACATTTTCATTAATTTCCTGAAGTATCTATGAAATGCATTAATGTTATCAACATCTATTATTTTATGCAGTAAGATTAGTAGTTATTAGAGAGTAAGAAAAAATGAGTAAACTCAACATAAAAAAAACACCTTCATATTTTGTTTATTATCAAACATAATTAAATTCGGATCGACTTTCTTAAACACTAGTTGGACTACTTTCTGAGAAACTTGAAGATAGGTAATTTATAAATCGATAATGCTAAATATGCTAGTTAAGGAGTAATCTGAAACAAGACGTATTATTACTTATTAGAACTTGTTCATCGCCTCGGGGTGAGGCGATGAATTCTGAATGATGAAATCGTCGTCTTCAAAATGTGGAGATGAAAATTAAAAGTTTAAGTTAAAGGTGACTTTGAAATGACTTGAATTTACCTTGAATGCAAAATAGATTTTATCGAACCATGACAGTAGGACACCTGCGTATTTAAATTCAAATATTTCAATTTTAATTCCGTAATGAATCTATTTTTAAAAATTTTATCAAAAAATTTTTTACACATTCCAACATATGTCCGAAA
Organism: Onthophagus taurus; assembly: GCF_000648695.1. Lineage (NCBI taxonomy): Eukaryota > Metazoa > Arthropoda > Insecta > Coleoptera > Scarabaeidae > Onthophagus > Onthophagus taurus. The sequence goes on along the minus strand of NW_019280453.1, from coordinate 16,036 downwards.
TTCGAAGACATTCCAAAATGTTTTCTTATATCAGCAGTACTAGTAGGACTTTTCTAGTTTGGGTGTACAAACTAACAAATTCCAGGTATTTACATACTTTTAGAAATGTTTTTTATCAGATTATCTGCGTTTAGGAAATTCTTTGCGATGTCATCTCGTCGCTGCTTTAGCACTGCCTAGACTCTTCTAACATTAAAAGCATCTCTGTTTGCTTACTAAAACTGCAACAATTAGCGACTAACGTATGTTGGAAAATAATTTGACACTTGCTTTCAAAAGAATAAAATTTTGATTTCACACACGTGCCTTAAGAACGAACAAATCAATCAATGAGATGGATTCAATTTTATTGTTACAACTGTAAAAAGCTCTTTGCAGAAATAAGTGCTGGAATAGGGTAAATACAGTTGCAACGCTTGCTCTGTTATGCTGTTATCTTCTCAAAATCATATTTGGCAGTAGAATTTAAGATTGGCACTAACATTAACCCAAGCACTCAGCACAGGACTTCCAAAGCATATCCACATAGATTTATCACGGTTAATCTTTAATTGGTGGCAATTTTTTTGATAATTTGTAAATCCCTATTTAAACTTGGCTTCACATCATGACTCAACATATATATTAATGATGGAAGAGGTCATCCAGGTAGCGAATCTAGAAGTATAGAGTGCAAAAAGAAGCGACCCCAAGACGAACCCAATCTTTTGTGTTCTACCTGTTAAATAGTTATCTATTAGTGCCATAACACATCGACCCAGTCCTAATAACCTCAGTAAGCGACAAAGTAATGTCGATTGCCTTAGAGAAGTTCAAAAGTACCACCAAGAGTTTTAGCATAGCTGCAGTGCAACTATGATCTGCAAAACCAGATTGCTGAACTGGTAACAAGCTGTTCTGTTCAATATAAGGGATTAATTGATTTTTCTAAGATCTTAGACATAGTTGGCAAAATACTGATCGGACGCAAGTTCCCGTAACCAACTGGATTCTTTTTCTTTGGTAATAGAAGTATAACCACCCGTTTCTTCCACGGACCAGAGACAACCAAAGTCCTTAGAGACAAAGGAGTCCAGCCTGCACTAGCGGTCTGGATTCTAAATATGCTCTCAAAAAAGGCCGTCCATAGTGTAATTGATGCTAATAACAATAATAATAACAACTATAAAATAAGAGCGATCGTTGAACGAGGATGCCCACAAGGTGGGATTCTATCACCCCTGCTGTGGAATCTCACCCTGGACAACCTTGTAAGACAACTCTCAGCTCTTTCATTTAATGCCTGCGCTTATGCAGGCGATCTAGCCGTTTTGGTTCACGGGAAGTTCGAAAACGTCCCACGTGACCGAATGCAGACTGGACTGAGAATAATCGAACACTGGTGTCGAGACAATTCTCTGTCGGTAACCCGAAAAAAAAAAAGAGATGGTCCTCTTCAAAAGGAAAAGAAGGCTGGGTACCGTTAGAGCGCCCTAGCTTTGCAAAGTTCCCTTGCGCTTTGCCAATGAAGTTAAGTATCAGGGGGTTAACCCTGGATAAAACGCTGACTTGGAGACCGCTCATCGAAGTTAAGATAAATAAGGCGCGCATTGCGTTCGCTTTGTGCAGAAGAGCCGTTGAGACCTCCTGGGGTTTAACACCCAAAATATCCCTGTGGATATACACTGCAGTCGCAGAGCATTGCCACAAAGGAGGACACAGCATAGAGTACGACAAAACCAAAGTGCAACGGATATTACTTCCACAGATTGACGAGAGAGGCGATAGAGATTCATCGACATGGGAATACTCAACGAAGCCTTCTCCACCCAGATTTGACAAAAACAACTCAGTTGACAATTAGACACTAATTAGTTATTAATTAACATTTTCATGTATTTATTGTAAAATTTTAACCGAATTCGTCACTTCGAACTTGTTTCTGAAGAAGGTTTCAACATTTGATTCGAAACGTCAAAGATTTTTTCAAAAAACGCACGGCTTAACCCGAAAGTTTCTAGTTCTAGGTTTAGTGTTAGTTGGGTTGGGTTGTCTGGAGGATACGATGGGAAAGCTGCTGGAATTGCTAATAAGGACACGATTGGAAACTGAAATCGACGAGAAGGACATGCTGTATAAAGATCAGTACGGTTTCAGGCAAAGCAGATCAAGTATAGACTTAAATTCTATATAAAATAAAAGACATAAACTTTTAAAAATGTATAAAGATATAAATAAGTAATACTAAGGCGATCATTCTTCTTTTTATTGTCTAGACCAGGTTTCGGGACACTGCCCGAATTTAAACGATCTTAATTAAACTTACGTCAAAGTTAATATAACAGTACAAACATATTAAAAAATTTCAGTTCAGAACACGTTGAACGCATTTTAAGGTTATAAAGTCAGTAAAACAGGTTTCGACAGGAACAGATTTGAATTCAAAAGATTATTAATGGTTATCAAGCATATTTAAGCGCAAATAGTAAAACGAAAACCAAAATCCGAAAACGAAACTAAGTGTTTAACGTATTAAAATAAATATTGCAAAGGAAAACTGCAAATACTCGAAAATGGGGATTTAGGTAGATAGGTGTGAACCATATGGGGATATTGGGGCATGGGGTGTAAGTGGTGCAGGCTATGAGCTGCTTCCAAACTCAAAACCTCTTCCACTCACACTTACAAAAATTGTCATAATAACTTTCATTACATAATGTGAAACTAAGGTATTAAATAAGTTGGAGATAAGTATGAAATAGCAACCCAAACATAAAGCCAAATCGAATTCAACATAATGAACAGCCATCGAACGATTCCAAAAACTTAAAAAAAGGGTCCCGAAACCTGGTCTAGACAATAAAAAGAAGAATGATCACCTTAGTATTACTTATTTATATCTTTATACATTTTGAATATTGCTTGGTGAATATGGATGAAAACAATTTCAATAAACTTTTAAATTTATACTAACATCTAGAAAACTAGAACTAACGAGAACTAGAAACATTCAGATTTAGTCCCACGTCTCTCAAGATGGCTAAACCCGAATGATTCTAGATTTAGGTCTTGTGTTAGTTCTAGTGATAGTGCAAAACTAAACTGACCGGCAAAAAAAACCGGCCACTATAAATTTGCCACAACTTCAAAGCTAGCTTTCTCGCGAACCGCGCATTCGATTTTGATGATTCTTTTTTTGATGGAAAGGTTGATTCTTCTGTAATAATCCTGCGATAGAAATTTTCGTTCAGATTTTAATTTGAGCATATACGGGGTGAGAAAAATGAGAAAAACTTTTATTCTCGAAATTTGTAACACCCTGTGGGGTGCAGCTGCTACAGCAGAGGGTATTACCTGGAATCAAACAGTAGCCCAATCTTTTCTGAGCATTTTCTTTTTTTATTCACTCTATTATCTCTGTTACTAACGAAGATGCAGCATTTTAAAGCGATCGCCTGTGAAAACAAGATGAGTGACAATAGTAGCTGATGACCGTTTTATTGTTCTAAGCAATCGTAGAACGACAGCTGCATAAGCTCAGCATCGTCTTCAAATGGTGCGTGTTGTTGATGTCAGTGAGAGAACCATTCGCTGAAAACTTGCTAGAACTGGTCTGGCTGCAAGAAGGCTGCCAAAGGGCCGAGGCTGCTTCCTAGATATCGACGTGCGCGTCTTCAATCTGCGCGCTTACATATGAATTGGGAGATCGAGCAATAGAGGAATGAGTAGTGCAATGGAGGTCCTTTTTACGGATGAGTAGTGGTTTTGTCTACTATCACCCGATAGTCAGGAGCGAATATGAAGACGTTGAAATGAAAGATTTGTGGACTATACAATTATGAAACTCGAAAGTTTCGATGATGGTTCTGTGATGGTGTGGCCGGGAATTTCCAAAGAACCCTATACAGAATTTTAATCATTGTTAAAAGTGGCGCCTTAAATCACTGACCTTGAAAACTAAAACTGGGCACCCGAAACAGTTTTTCAGAAGCACTTACATTTTCTTAGAATTACAGAATTGCGTACGTCCTTCATTATTGTAAACATCTGTTCTCAGTTCTAATATGCAGTAAAAACAAGGACACATAAACAAGAAAACAAATTTAATTTAATGTAATAATTAATAATAACACGAAAATTAATAACGTGTGTGCCCCCCACGAGCCAAAATAACGTCATGTAGTCGACGCGGCATCGAACTGATTAGGTTTGTAATTGATTCCTGAGGAATTGCGGTAAACTCTTCTTCAAGAGCAATTCGTAACTCCTGAAGGTTGTCCGGTAGGACAGGACGACGACGAATGCGTCTCTGAAGTTGATCCCAAAGATGTTCGATAGGGTTAAGGTCCGGGCTGCACGCTGGCCACTCCATCCGTTCAATACCCACCTCATCAAGATATTCGCTAACCACACGTGCTACGTGCGGTCGCGCATTGTTATGCATTAGCATGAATCCGTCACCAATAAAATGGGAATAGGGCACGACAGCTTCTTGCAGAATATCTTGGATATAACGGTGGGCATTTAGCGTGCCATTTTCAACAAAGATGAGCGCTGTATGCGCTTCCATCGAAATACCCGCCCATACCATGACCGAACCTCTATGGAAAGGTACTCTTTCCGAAATTGTGCAGGTCGCAAACCTTTCATTACGACGTCTCCACTCGTTCTCGACCATCAGGTGACTGGAGACATAATCGGGACTCGTCAGTGAAGAGCACCTTACCCCATTGTTCCATTTCCCAATTCGTATGTAGGCGCCCAAATTGAAGACGTGCTCGCCGATGTCTCTGGAGCAGCCGCTGTCTTTTGGCAGGTCTTCTTGCAGTTAGATCACTTTCAGCAAGTCTTCGACGAATGGTTCTTTCACTTACGTCAATCCCACGCACCATTTGAAGACGATGCCGAGTTTCTATAGCAATCGTTCTACGATTCCTCAGAGTGTTTAGCACAATAAATCGATCATCAACTGCTGTTTTCACTTGTCTTCTACCGGAACCTTGCCGCCTAGTAAAATTTCCTGTTTCCACATATCGGTTCCAGGCATCCTGAACTGTTGTTCGGCGTATACCCAACGTATGGGCAACGTACCGCTGACTTTTGCCATCTTCAATTAAACTAATAATACGCGCAACATCAGTTATTGACAACGGCATCTTTGACAACTGTCAATTTACTATTCGAAACAACTGACATACGCTACTTAGCGCGCCACCTTATATTTTGTATGCTTGTTTGTCTTGTTTTCACAGGCGTTCGCTTTAAAACACTGCATCTTCGTTAGTAACAGAGATAATAGAGTGAATAAAAAAACAAAATGTTCAGAAAAGATTGGGTTACCGCTTGATTCCAGTTAACACCCTCTGCTGTAGCATCTGCACTCCACAGGGTATTACAAATTTCGAGAAAAAATGCTTTTCTCATTCTTGCACCCTGTATATGCTCAAATTAATATCTGAATAAAAATTTCTATCGCAGGATTATTACAGAAGAATCAACCTTTCGATCAAAAAAGGAATCATCAAAATCGAATGAGTGGTTCGCGAGAAACCCAGCTTTGAAATTGTGGCAAAATTTCAGTGGCCGGTTTTTTTTGCCGGTCAGTTTAGAACTAACACTAAATCTAGAACTAGAAAAATTCGGGTTTAGCCGCACGTCTTTCGAGACGGCTAAACCCGAATGATTCTAGGTCTTGTGTTAGTTCTAGTGATACTGCTAGTGTAAAACTAGAACTAACACTAGACCTAGAACTAGAAATATTTGGGTTTAGCCGTGCGTCTTCAGACAAAGAAAAGTTTGTAGTCTTCGAAAGTTTGTAGTTCTAGGTCTAGTGTTAGTTCTAGTGATACTGCTAGTGTTAGTTTTAGTTTAGGTAATCTGGCTTTTCTTGGTCTTTGCGATGAGTAGCGATAAAACGAAGCTTCAATTTTATGCGTTTCAAACTTGTAGAGAGTTGTAACCTTTAACATGTTGAAAAACCCTGGATTAGACCAAACATTTTTACACGAATTGTCATAATTTTTACTCTACTATTTGTGATTAAACTTATGCCACGACTTATAGAAACACCCTGTATACTTTTTATATTATAATACCTATTCATATTGATAAAAAATGTAATAAATTTTACATAGAATAACTAAATTGTTATTGTAACACATTTTATGAAAATATCAAAACATTCATTTGTTTTCTTCTTTTTTTTTTGTACACGTATTCATACAGCGCTATCTACGATGAAATTACAAATAAAAAATTGATAACACCAAAATTACCACGTTGAAAGTATACAAAACACCAAAAAAAAGCCGTTTAAATCGCGTGAAAGTGCATTATTTTTTCGGCACACCCACGTTACATAATTAATATTAAGAATAAAAATAAAAACGTTCTTCTTAGTAAGGAGAAATAAAATTTCCTTCATCTTTACAGGTGTATCAAAAAAAAAACATTGCAAGTTAAATCACGAAAACTGGAAACAAAAAGAAAACAGTTCCATTTTTGAAAACGATTTTTTAGGAACCCCTTTAAAAGTGAACCCTTTACTTACCAATTGTAAAACAGTATTAACCACCTCCCTGTTGGTCACCTGTCCGACTTCGATAAGCCCAATTAATACTGCAAATTTAAGACTGTCATTCATGGCCATTCTAACTACTTCTTCGGGATGTTTAATGTCACTTAATGGTGGTTTGGTTAGGTCCGCCATCGCGTCTATTTGTACCACGTACGATAACCCACTAAATTTATTTTAAAACGCACCCGGTCACAAGAAACACGAAAATTTAACCATCACATCATAACACCGCGAACAGACTGCTGCCATGTTTGGGAATTGACAAGCCGGCTCGTTCTCTTCTGATTATTTCTCTTTCTATTAAGTTGGTATTACGATCAGGTTGGTATTAACCAACTTCACATTACACCTCACTACATAGAACAACCAAATTAACTTGTCCGCCTTTTTATTACGAGTACCCCGAAATTTTTAATCACGTCATTTTAAATCGTTGATACATAAAAATTGACAACCACATGATAACATAACCTTAAAAATTTGTTTTTATTTCTTTAAATTAATTTTATTTAAATTCATTTTTAGTATAAATCAAAAAATGGTTGAGGAAAATCCAAAATCGTAAATAATTTTAAAACTACAATAAACAATAAAATTAATTTGATTTATATTTTAGGTTAAAACGAGAAGATTTTATGGATTGGGAGGATTATTTTATGGCAACGGCGTTTCTTGCTGCAAAAAGAAGCAAAGATCCCGTTACGCAAGTTGGAGCTTGTATTGTAAGCCCCGATAATAAAATAGTGGGAATCGGATACAATGGGATGCCTACCGGTTGTAGCGACGATGAATTTCCTTGGGGAAAACAACCAAATAGTTTAGAATCGAAATATCTTTATGGTAAATTTGATTTATTTACATCAAATTAATGTTATTATAAGTTTCATTTTAGTTTGCCACGCCGAAATGAACGCAATTTTAAACAAAAATGTATTTAATGTAAAGGGATGTAAAATTTACGTCGCTTTATTTCCATGTAATGAGTGTGCGAAATTTATTATTCAATCAGGAATAACCGAGGTTATTTATATGTCTGATAAGTACGCTGATAAGATAGAAACTAAAGCTTCGAAAAGGATGTTTGATGCTGTGGGAATTACATACAAGTAATTTTTAATTATTATTTTTATTACAATTAATTCTTGTATTTTTTTAGACAATATAAACCCAAACAAAGTAGGGTTGTGATTGATTTCGATGAAGTTAATTGGAATAATATGAGACAAGAACCAGGGACTCCACATAAACATCAAAATAATGGTGTTTAATTTTTATATTTTCCTTCAAATACATCACTTTCTATTTTTTTAGATTAATTAAAGACTTTGTACAACATATACATAATTTTGAGTTGTTATTATCTTATTGAAAGTTTTTAGTAAAGTTAATTTGACAATTAGAAGATATGTAAACAACAACAAATTAAAAATCAGCGAAAAATTCATAGAGTTTTTGTCAGTTTATGATAGGAAAAAGGATTTATTCTGACAATAGCTTAAAAAATTTTGATAGATGTGGATAAAAATGAATATCTCACTCTTGAAATGGTCGTAACTCCCATTTGCCAGCCATAATTAACTGTTAAAGCGCATAAATATGGTAATTAGTAGTAGAGGATTAAACTTATTGAACTACCATTACAGTAGAACCTTTTATTTAATTACTTTCAATTAGTTAAGTGATTTTAGATTTTTTATTAAGATAAGCAACCAAATATACATATCGTTAGGTTCTTACAAAATAAATTCTGTGTCAAGTTTAAATAAAATTGTTTTAAATAATTTTATTTAAATTAATTACATAGTATATTTAGTTTTAATTTATGAATTATTTATTTCTACATAATCTTAGACGTTTCTCAGATTTAATACTTTTATTTTTTTTAAGTTGGTACTATAAAATTGACAACTTCCTTCACAAACAAGTCATTTGAGGTTATATCGTATTTATTTTCACGATTAATTAATATTTTCCGATGAAAATGAGTGGATAACCAGATAAATCGACTGTGGACATGATAAAAAACACGTTTAAGAAAAATCGAAACGTTTTATTTAGACTAAAAAGTGATATAACCTAAAAAATACGATTTTCATTTACAGTAGAGTTCCGAGTATAATCCGAGCTATATCTTTAAAAATGTGAGTTCCTTTCGAATAGATCTAACCATCTTATGATTCCGTATAATCCTAGCTTTGCGAGATTTAACGTGAATAAACAACATGTTTCAAATAACTTCTCATCTGATACAGTTCTTGATAAAATTGTCACTATGTGCCACATATTTGTGTATAGTGCATGTCTAATCAAGATTAATTGTTGCAAAGTATATTTTATATGCAATGAACAATATGAGTATGAAATAAATTGGAATAATATGAGACATAAACATCAAAATATTGGTGTTTAATTTTTATATTATCCTTCAAATACATCACATTCTATTTTTTTAGATTAATTAAAGACTTCCTTTTGGGTTACATTTCAATTTGTAAAAAGTAAACATAATTTTGAATTCTTATTATCTTTTTGAAAGTTTTTAGTAAAGATAGTTTGACAATTAGAACACGTTTAAACAACACCAAATTAGAGACCATATGGTAATTAGTCATAGAGGATTAAATTTATTGAGCTACCATTACAGTAGAACATTTTATTCTATTACTTTTAATTAGTTAAACAATTTTAGATTTTTATTAAGATAGGCAACCAAATATACGTATCCTTACCACAATAAATTCTCTGTCAAGTTTAAATAATATTATTTGAAACAATTAACTTTAAATTAACCACATAATATATTATTATAACCATTTTTCCTCTTTAATTGTTAATTATTTATTTCTATGCTACATAATCTCAAAACTGAGACGTTTCCATGAGTTGGTACTTTTATTTTTTTTTAATTGGTACTGTAAAATTGACAACCTCCTTCACAAATAAGTCATTTGAGGTTATATCGTTTTTATTTTCACGATTAATTCATATTTTCCGATGAAAATGAGTGGATAACAAGATAAATCGACTGTAGACATGATAAAAAACACGTTTAAGAAAAATCGAAACGTTTTATTTAGACCTAAAAAGTGATATAACCTAAAAAATACGACTTTCCTTTACAGTAGAGTTCCGAATACAATCCGTGATGTATCTTTAAAAATGAGGGTTCGTTTTAAATAGATCTAACCACCTTATGATTCCGTATAATCCTAGCTTTGCGAGATTTAATATGTAACTAGTAAACAACACGTTTGAAATAACTTCTCATCTGATACAGTTCTTGATGAAATTGTCACTGTGTGCCACATATTTGTGTATAGTGCATATCTAATCAAGAGTAATTTTTGCAAAGTGTATTTTATGTGCAAGAACAATATAAGTAGAAAAAGAAATGACACAAATGTATGCTTAAGTGACAAATTAAAGTCGCTTAAAAAATTAGGTGAAGACTACTCCATAGCTAAAGAAATTGAGGAATGGTGTTCAAATAAAGATTGTTCTGTGCTGGTATGCTGCGGTAACGCCATCTATTTAATGCTGATAGGGATAGGTTGGGTTGGGTTTGGACTTCTGCAAACACTCTACTCTTTTATTAGCAGCATTAAATCCTATCTTAATATTAATATACTTAATATGATTACATTAATGGAAAAAATGAATTATGGATTTATTTAAATCAAAAATTTATTGATTCATTACCTTAACAATCTAATTAATTTTCATTTTCTTGTTTTTTTTGAATATCTTTTGAAATATGAATTCTTCTATGAACAGCTAATTGACCGCTTTGCTTAAAACAACTCCCGCAAACATTACATTTAAACGGTTTCTCATTGGTATGAATTCTAAAATGCGATTTTAATCCTTTTGCATCAAAAAATCCTTTTCCGCAAGTTTTACAAACATGCGGCCTTTCACCGGTGTGAGTTTTTAAATGTAATTTTAAATGTGAAGAGGTTACGTAACGTTTCGGACATTGTGTGCAAGCATACGGTTTTTCTCCGGTATGAGTTCTCATATGAACCGAGAGATCTGTGGATCTTGCACAACTTTTACCACATACCTAAAAATTAAAACATTTTAATTGAGTAAAAATTAAATTTTAATTACTTACAGCACACATAAACGGTTTATACCCGGTGTGTGTTCTTGTATGAATTTCTAATTGCGAATTTTGTGAAAATCTTTTATCGCAATGTTTGCAAGAAAACGGAAGATCTCCTGTGTGTTGTTTCATATGAGCCGTAATGTAATGACTCTACAACTTTATTTGGTTTTTTTGGGTTTAATAAAAAATGATTAGCTTACCTGAGTAAAACTTTTTCCACAAATTGAACATAAAAATGATTTCTCTCCAGAATGAATCCTTAAATGATTTTTTAAACTAAAAGAATGAGCAAATGCTTTCATACAAATTTTACATTGATAATTTTTTTCGCCACTATGACTTTTTAAGTGACTTCTTAAACCGTTTGGATCTCCGAATTTCTTATCACAAATCGTGCAAGAAATTGGTTTCTCCCCACTATGCACTCTTAAATGAATCCTCAAAACGTTCGCCTCGTAAAATCTTTTTCCACAAACGGTACACAAATGTTTTTTTTCACCTTTGTGTTTTCTTAAATGTCTCGTTAAACTCCCAGCTTCCGAAAATCCTTTCGAACAAAATTCGCATTTATATTTTTTATCTTTCATATGAATTTTAATGTGTCTTTTTAAAGCTTTCATTCGTTCGAAAACTTTCCCGCATTGGGGGCATTTTAAATCGGTGATTTCGCGATGGGTTATCTTATGAGTCTCTAAATCACATAGTAAATCAAAAGATTCATTGCATTTATCGCAAGTGTATTGTTCGTTGTCCAAAAGAAAATCATCTTCCAAATTCAAAATTTCCTTTTCAATTTCTTTGGCGATGTCTGTATCGTCATCGTCGAGGAATTGATCGGATTTTAGGAATTCGGACAAACTAAATTCCAACTCATCAAATCTAGTTTGACTGAAGTATTGCTCAAGTGTCTGTTGGGATCGCAGACATAGTTGTTTGAAGTTATACGCTATACCAAGTTCGAATTTACATTTATTGCATATTAAAGAGGGAAATTTGTTGTCTAAAACCTTTAAATAAATTAATTTAAGAAAAATGTTTGAACATTAATTAACTTACGCTTAATAAAGTACAAAAACTAAACATTTCGCTTAAACCGTCTTGTAGAAGTGGTGACATGTTTTGGGTTTCTTCTAAACAAGCTCTACACACTTTTTCTATGTTGAAATCGCACAAATCCATGTTTAAAACGATTTTTTGGGGTTATCTTTTGATGCTAAGATGTGGGATGCGCGAGCAGAACGTCAATAATTTCCTAAAGTCATGCGCTTTTATCATGAAAGCAAAGTTAAGGAATAAAACACTTTAAAATTTCTTTTTTAAATGTATTTTAAAGTTTTATGTCATAGTACATTATTATAAAGTGTAAAATTTAATTTTTTATCACATTAAAACCAAAATTTAACTCGCTTTAACCCCTTTTTTTATGCATTTAATTTAAGTAGAACATGAATTTTTATTTGAACACCATTCCTCAATTTCTTTAGCTATGGAGTAGTTTTAAAGCTTTTTGATTTTCAGCAATAGTGTTTCTTTGGAGGTGTGGTCCTGGAACAAAAGGAGCTTTTTTTCATGGATTTAATTTAACTAAAACATGAATCTTTATTTGAACACCATTCTTCAATTTCTTTAACATGGACTGAGTCTTATTCTTACACATTTCCATTTGATTCCTTTTAATACAAATAAAAATGAAGTAATGATAGGAATCTTTTTGATAAAATTTTTGAACTAGTTTATTGAGCTACTTTATCGAATCCAACCACAAGTGAAACGCAGAAGACAGAGCGAATCAGTGTAGGAGTCACTCCGAAGTAATGTTATGCTCTACGGGCGGTTGGCAACCCAAGAGGGAAGCCAATCCGATAGTATCCGGCTGCATGACAACTTAGGCCGGGTATCTGTTAGCACATTTCCTAATCCTCTATAAAAAAAGGGTTGGGTTGGGTTGGGTTGGGTTGGGTTGAGTTGAGTTGGGTTGGGTTTGGTTGGGTTGGGTTGGATAGCGTACAATGGAATTTTGGGACTTTCAATTTTAGTTTTTATAAGTGAGACATAGTCAGCCCTTAATTTTAAAAATTTAAAAAAAAGGATTCTTAGTTGTTGAATAATCTCTGTCCAACCACAAAGGATAGGAGTGATAGCAGTGACATTGTGTTTAAAGTCTTATTATTACCCAAGAAAGTCATCTTATCGAAAGCATCTTCAAAATCTCTTTAGATTGCAATGCCTTCCTTACAAAGCTATACATAGAATGAACTGCGCATGTAAGCATGTTGAGATTACGATCTAGTAGTCTTTCCAATACAAATTAAGAAAGACAGTTGNCATTGCATTTATCGCAAGTGTATTGTTCGTTGTCCAAAAGAAAATCATCTTCCAAGTTTAAAATTTCCTTTTCAATTTCTTTGGCGATGTCTGTATCGTCATCGTCGAGGAATTGATCGGATTTTAGGAATTCGGACAAACTAAATTCCAACTCATCAAATCTAGTTTGACTGAAGTATTGCTCAAGTGTCTGTTGGGATCGCAGACATAGTTGTTTGAAGTTATACGCTATACCAAGTTCGAATTTACATTTATTGCATATTAAAGAGGGAAATTTGTTGTCTAAAACCTTTAAATAAATTAATTTAAGAAAAATGTTTGAACATTAATTAACTTACGCTTAATAAAGTACAAAAACTAAACATTTCGCTTAAACCGTCTTGTAGAAGTGGTGACATGTTTTGGGTTTCTTCTAAACAAGCTCTACATACTTTTTCTATGTTGAAATCGCACAAATCCATGTTTAAAACGATTTTTTTGGGTTATCTTTTGATGCTAAGATGTGGGATGCGCGAGCAGAACGTCAATAATTTCCTAAAATCATGCGCTTTTATCATGAAAGCAAAGTTAAGGAATAAAACACTTTAAAATTATTTTTTTGCAATGTATTTGAAAGTTTTATGTCATATTAGTACATTATTATAAAGTATAAAACTTAATTTTTTATCGTTTTTGAATCACATTAAAACCAAAATTTAACTCCACAACTTTTATTTTATTCAAATAAAATTTAAAATGAGTTTGAGAAGTAATTAAATTATAAATTATCTTTGTTTTATTAAAGTCTTATCCTCACACATTTCCATTTGATTCCTTTTAATACAAATAAAAATGAGCTAATGATGGGAATCTTTTTGAAGAAATTTTTGAACTAGTTCATTGAGCTACTTGGAAATGAACTAAATAGGATTCAACTTAAAAAACTGTTATTTTCAGCAATAGTGTTTCTTTAAAGATGTGGTCCTGGAACAGAAAGAGCTTTTTTCATGCATTTAATTTAATTAAAACAAGAATCTTTATTTGAACACCATTCCTCAATTTCTTTAGTTATGGAGTAGTTTTAAAGCTGTTTGATTTTCAGCAATAGTGTTTCTTTGAAGGTGTGGTCTTGGAACAGAAGGAGCTTTTTTTCATGGATTTAATTTAACTAGAACATGAATCTTTATTTAAACACCATTCCTCAATTTCTTTAACATGGACTGAGTCTTATTCTTACACATTTCCATTTGATTCCTTTTAATACAAATAAAAATGAAGTAATGATAGGAATCTTTTTGATAAAATTTTTGAACTAGTTTATTGAGCTACTTTATCGAATCCAACCACAAGTGAAACGCAGAAGACAGAGCGAATCAGTGTAGGAGTCACTCCGAAGTAATGTTATGCTCTACGGGCGGTTGGCAACCCAAGAGGGAAGCCAATCCGATAGTATCCGGCTGCATGACAACTTAGGCCGGGTATCTGTTAGCACATTTCCTAATCCTCTATAAAAAAAGGGTTGGGTTGGGTTGGGTTGGGTTGGGTTGAGTTGAGTTGAGTTGAGTTAACCTTCGCCAGCATCGAAGAGAGAAAGGCAGAAGTAGGGAAAAAAGGAAAATAAGAAGCAACCTCAATTAGCAAGTAGTACCCTATAAGAGCTCCTGCCTGGTTTGCCAACACCAGCAAAGTACCGGCTTGTGTTTGTTTTCAGTGTTTAGTGTGCTGTGATGTGTACTTACCACTAGGTATAGAATGGGATGTAACCTAGGCGCCTGACAGCTGGAATCATGGTTTAATGGATAATAGAAAAGAAGAGCCTCGGATAGTTGTGTCGACAATGTCAGCTGACGCAACGGCTGAGTGGAATGGTCGACCCCTTGGTGACTCCCAGACCACAGAAAACGACAACAATGCGAGAAAGGACGTGATTATACAGGGCCTGGCCCATGAAAATATAGAGGAGCTTGTGTTTAGGCGCAGCACTGAAGGGAGTAGATGTCAGCCTAAGCCAAGAGATATAGTAAGCGACAAAGCAGATAGTACGGAGGAATCAGATTTAGATGAGATATTCGTAAGCCTAACAGAAATAACACCGTATGAATAATGTGAAGAGTGTGCTCATACGATGCCTCCTGGATTTGGACCGATAGATTACTAGTCGATAGCCCTCGAAGTTAAGGACCTAGAATGTCAGATCCCGAAAAGGTTAAAAAGCTGGTCTTCCGATTATGGGAAAGCGAAGAAACCACTAATGGAAGAAGAAATAATGAGAGATGTAGAAAGGAGAAAGAGATCAACTGATAAATGGGAAAATTGTGAAGAATACCAGTTAAAAACGCAGATAATAGAAATAACAAATGTCTTGACGCAGAACGTGGACCAAATACAAAGGGACAACTAAAAAGTGTAGTAGAAAAATTACACAGAGAGACAATGAGGATCCAGAAAGAAGACATACAGGAATGTCTCAGGAAGGGGGGGGGGGGCAACAGAAAGTAACTAACAGTTACAGAAAGAAGAGAAAGGGAGGAAGATTATTTAAGAGAAAATATAGATAAAGCTGAAAGCTATGACGACTGGAAAAAAATAAGGGACAAGGAGTGAGTATTACCGAAGAACTTTAATAAAAGAATGAAATCCGTTATATCAACAGGAAATAAATGTAAAAATTGTAATGGTAGAAGAGGATGATGGAGAGATAGCCATTCACCTAAGAGCATTAAAACTAACAACACTAAGAAAAATAATACAAATAATATACAGAAAAGCACAAATAATCGTAATAATATTTATAACACCGCAAAAAAATGATGAAGAAAGAAATCAGGATAGAGCAGAGTCCTTGTGTCCTTCTTTCCTGTCTCTGCACATCTCGGTCCCTATCTCCCTACCCACCCTTCGTCTACTATTTATCTCAGTTACCGAGTAGCCCGCTCGTCTATAATAGTTGTCTCTGTCTGCTTTCCCATATCTGACTTTTCCCTTTCTAATTTCCCTCCAACACTCCCCCAAGACCTCTTCCCTCACTATATACCCCGGTGTTTGTCTCGCCACCCCAAGCACCCATC